>CM029013.1:64347265-64607899 GCA_016801055.1 Panax notoginseng | reverse complement strand
TACCTATTGGTCATTCAATTTGGGATCCTCTATATTTCACTGTGATGGGTAGAGGTTGTCATAACTCCGAGGTACAAGTATTCAAATTTAGGAGAACCCCAAAATTTAAATTTTTAATAAACTCATGCTGTACAACTTCAAATTCGCGTAGTTTAAGGTGTAGTGGCATTCTCTGATGTGTACAGGGTGCCTCTACAGCACATGGGAAAACATGGTATTCTCACGGGCAAGAAACTTTCGGGTGGCTTTATCACTGTAAGAAGGCAAGGCCTTCTAAATCCCTTTGACTTTGGATTTGCATCAGATAATGAGCCATGCAGTCGTGCACAAACATTTTCTTTATGGGCACCTGATAGGCTGATATGTAGGCACTCAGCTGGTTCCATACTAAAGTATAAAGGTTTTTGTGAATTTTGAGGATTGAAGGACAAACAATTGTGTGTGTGTGTGTGTGTGTGTATTTTATGTAAAGAATCATTGCCACCAAATGCTATTAATTAAGAACTGTTCAATCTATCACTGGTATTCTGTATAAAAATTAAATTACGTTATGTGTACCTGCATAGTGTAGGCACACGGGTAAATGATGCTTTATTATAATTATGGCAAGAATATCAAGGATGAATTTATTCAACTGCTGACTTACCTGTAGCATGATCACTCAACTCTACTCATGTATAGTTAGGTACATGTTCGCCTAGAAATGTAATCTGTCCTCTTTTTTTCCAATTTTGCACTGATTTCACTATTTTTTTCTCTTTATAATAACCTAAACTCAGGACTTTTTAAGGGTACATTTTTTTCTAGCTGTTGGAAGACAAGTCATTCTATTCTTTAATTCAGATCGGCGACTTGTTTTTTGATATATTTCCGTTGGACACTTGCAGAGGCACAGAAACACCTTTATCACTGTAGAAGATTTTGATTTTCTTTACCAAACATGGACTAATACTGTGAGGATCCTGTTGGCTGGTGGATAGCTTTTGATCCTAAACCCTCCGGCTCCTTTTATTGGGGGAACTTTGGAAGCTCTAGATAATGCATTCTCATGGGCTCAGTGGGTCTTGTTTCGAGATCTTATTTTTTCAGAATTCAATGTTTAGCTTTTCTTTTACACTCCACCTGAAACCATTTTTGCAGATCCTATAAATAAAGTGCATTATCGACCTTCATGCAGCTCCGGGATCTCAAAATGGGATGGAACATAGTGCTAGTAGAGATGGTACAACAGGATGGCCTACATCTCCAGATTACATTTCACAAACATTGATGTCATAGAATTTCTAGCTTCCAGGTAAATTATGGACAAATAGTGGACAATTAAGATAGTCAATAGTATGGTTCCACTTGCGTTATTGTTATTTTTGATGGTACTCTTCATCCACTTTTTCCCTTCTAGATCTTTCTTGCTTCCCTATTGTAAAAAATTTAGCCATAAAAGTTTAGTTTACGGAAAGTATCTATTTGTTACTTATTGATTATGTGGCAGCATTGACTGTATTAGTTTCTGGTGCAATTGTCGTTTCCTTTACAGGTATGCCAAGCATCCTGCCTTGCTGGGAATTGAGCTTCTAAATGAACATCCAGTGGCACAGTTCCTTTAGATACTTTAGTTTCATATTACAAACAAGGGTACCAGATTGTTCGAAAAATACTCACCAACAGCTTATGTTATTGTCTGCCAAAGAATCGGGAATGCAGATCCAAATGAAATCTATCAAGCTATCATTAGGATCATTAATTTTAGTAGTGGATTTGCACTACTACAATCTTTTTGACACATTTTTCGTTAACATGAGCACCGTGGATAACATTCAGTTCATACACAAGAGCAGGGAAACCCAGCTACAAGCTCTGAACAGAGCAAATGGACCGCTTTCTTTTTATTGGTAAGTTTTGTCTCCATTTTTTCCCCTTATTCATAGGGAAAAAAACTTATTTCCAGTTCTCGATTCAGTATTTATCAATGCTATAGATCTCAGCCACTAAATGAGCTTCTGCAATTATCAAAATATAGATATTCATTCTGTACTGATGTGGATAATAAAAGTTACATATGTAAATGGATTTGATTGCAGGGAATGGGTTAATGAGTGGAATGTGACGAATGGAGAGCAATTTGATTATCAAGAATTGGGGAGAGCCCAGTTAGAGGTATATAACAATGTGTCGTTTGGCCTGGACTTATTGGACACTTAAAAATGACAGAAAGCACTGGGATTTTGAGTGGAATATCCGAAACAATTACCTCCAATTGGGTAAGAGTCATAGCTATTCTCAAAAGAACCCACACAAGAGAGCTTGAGGCTCGGACGGTTGTAGCAGATCTCCAGTTCAAATAACAGAAATTGTTCTTCAACATTTGGCGGAATTTTCTTCTTCTTTGTCTTATCTTTTTAATAAACAAAACATCTATATCATGTAAATTTTCAGGTCAAAACTTGTGTCTAATGTTTCTTGCAGGTTTTTCACCAAGCAGGAAAAGTTTGAATGCTGTTCTATTGGTCGGATTGGTGTATTGCTGCTGCTTTCTGCATCAGATTTGGTGACCTTTTGCAGCAAGTAGAGCAAAGAGCCAGAGTTACAGAATATGTATGGTCTCGATACAGTCAGTCTTTGTCTATTGCTACCAACCATCAGTCCATCACATTCAAGAAGTCTTAATAGAAAAGTTTTTGTACTGTGGTTGCTCAAGCAATATTTTGTTAACACAGTACTAACATTCTTTACTTCAATAAATCTAAAGTATAAAGCCTTTTTTTGTACTATTTAAGTGTAATGATGTCTTTTACCATTTAACCAATTTAGAAATAACCTACAAAGGCTAAAATAAAAAAAATCGATTTGTATGGCTTTACGGGAAATTAGGAGAATAATTTTAATTAAAGCATAAAAGTTGAGAAAATAAAATAATATATATTTTTTTGACAAGTTAAGTATATAATTATGGTTAGTAATTTTTTAACGATATATTTGATATAAATTATCTAATTTTATAAGAATAATGTCAGACATAAAATTAGTAGTTGATCACGCTCGAAAAAGCCTGGGAATTTGGCCTGACCCGATTTTGTGTACATATTTGAGGCCGTTTGGGTAAAGCTTATTTGATCAAAATTATAGTAATTTTTTGTTAGCTAGAATGGCATATAAAAAGGCAATCATGTTTCATGTGCCATTCCACCCTACGTGCGTCGTGTATATATATTATAATATTATGCTAACATGAAAAGTACGTACAACTTTTGTTTTTTAATGTCCAAAAAAATTGAATATATATTTTAGAGGGAAAAAACACACAAAGTTTTGGTGTCCTCTTTCGTAGTGAAACGACACAAGGAATCAAGCACAACTCATTCACAATACCATATTTAACATCGTTTCAAAAATTAAACACCACTCACTATATATCCCGGTTAACACCGTTTGTTTGTGAGTTTGAAGAGAAGAAAAAAAAAGAATTTAAAATTTGAGAGAAAAGAGAGTGAAAAAGAATGAAATATATCTTTTTTTCTTGTGTTTATGAGTTTTCAAAGAAAATTTTAACTTAGCATATTACTATTTTGTCATTATGAGATTACATTTTAGAAATTATTATGAGGGTAGTTTTGGTATTTTTACACATTGTCTTTGAATTTTTAATTTGGAGCGAAAATAAAAGAAAATGAAGAAAAACAAAAAGAATTGGTGTTTTTGAGTTTTTTAATAGAAAGAGTAAAGAAAAGAAGAGCTAAGAAAAGTAATATCTTTGAATTTTAGTTAGAGACGAAAATGAGTGCATTTTGGGTTATAAATTTTCTTCTCACTTTATGAGAAAAATTCTTTTCTTTTCTTTTCTACAACTAAATATTATGTAATCGAATTTTTAAAAATCTCCTTCCTTCTCTTTTCTTTTCTCTCCTCCAAAAATTCTTTTCTTTTCTTTTATTTTCTTTTTAAAACTCACAAACACAGTCCACACACAAAAACACATATTTCTCTCTCTCTCTCTCTCTCTCTCTCTCTCTCTCTTCTTTTATATATATAATATATATATATATATATATATTATATATGGGTAATGCTGAAATTTTTTTAATTTCTTTTTCCAGGTTGAAGTGGATCTAGAGATTTTTGATAATCAAATAAGACTATATATATATTATATATATATATATATATATATATATATATATATATATATGTTGGTGAAGATTATTAACGTGGTTATATTCCATAATATATACCAATATATCAAATAACAAGATTAATGTAGTAATCAATTTAGATACTCTTCTCTTGCATGTTTTGATTCAGTGACAAAATTTTATTAAATGTGAAAAGAATATTAATAGCTGGTTACTAATATTAATAGCTGGTTATTACGTTATTTGAATACAACTGTAACATCCTAGTCCCACATCAAAAGATATAAAAAAATTTGTCTGTATAAAGAAATAAGTTACTACTAATAGTACTTTCAAGTCATGACCTTTTGGGTGAGCATGTGGTGTGCTAAGATGACCCAAGAAAATACTATTGGGTTAGTGGTTTAAGACCTTGCTTGAATTTGATTCGAAAGCTCAGGTCGGGCCATCCGATCGGGTTGCCGGAGTTGATGGTATTATCTCACAATAGAAAGATGGAGGTCGGGGACACGAAACTAGCTGGAATTATCCCACAATGGCTAGAGAGACAAAGATTTGTAGACCGTGTGTGTGATCGGTTCTGATGTCCCTTTAATTGGTTTGGATGGATTTGATTCGATTCGGACTTGAGATTTGACCCGAGATTTATTCCGCACTCAAGATTTGACCCGGGTTGTTTCAACAACCATCACTAAATTAAGGTTTTTGCAATATTTTGACCCGGATTGTTTCAACAACCATCACTAAATTAAGGGTTTTTGCAATATTTTTTTTTATCTCTGTCATTCTTGTCTCGAGACATAATTTTTGTTAGATATTTTCAAATATAGAAAGTACATAATAAATATATTATATGCTATATAACTAAAACCAATAGATGTCATTACAAGAAAAAAGCTTAATTCCGACGGAATTTTTCCTCGAAATTAAGCCTATTCTGTCGAATATATACGCATTGAAGATAACATCCGTCATAAATTCCGTCGTACCTATCTTATCTTCGACGAATTTATCTCCGACGGAATTTCGTCGAAAATAAGCTATCTACGACTGAATAAATAGGACGAAACTTTCCGTCGAGTATAATATACCTTATTTTCAACGGAAATATTCCCTCGGAATTAACTTATTTTCGATTGAAAATTAAAATAAATCGGTATTTATTAAAAATGGCTAATTATTAACTTCGACGAAATTTTCGTCAGAGATGCCTTATTTTCGACGAACATATTCCCTCGGAATTAGCCTAGTTCCGATCGAAAATTAAAATATACCGATATTTATTAAAAATTGGATAATTATTAAATCCGACGAAAATTCCGTCGAAAATACCTTATTTCGTCGGAATTAACTGTTTTTTTTAAATACAGATTTGAAAAGTGCAGCTTCCAGGTGTTTAAACCCATTTATGTACCTGTAACCTGTCACAACCCAATACACAGTAATATAAACCTGTATCTCATATTCAAATATTCAACGTAGCGCTAAAAACGATAGCAACACATCCAGCAAAACATAATCTACTAACTAATTATCATCAACACTGTTAGTTCTCAGTAGGCACACAATAGATCTAGAAAGGGGGGTTAAATAGATCCTTTTTAATTTTAAATACTTTTCTCGTTTATTTTGTATTGCTAATGACTTAGCATGTGACAAACATAAGAATCTTTTCAAGCACAACATAATAAGTAAAAGATCCCCTTCATTGATATAATCATGAACATACATACATTGTTCGTAGAGTTAGTTTAGTTGTAAGCAGTTAATACATACATAATATTTATAGCAGTTAGGTACATAATGTAAATGACAGAAAGTAAATGACTGAATGTAAAAGACACGAGGGATTTTAAGTGGTTCAGAGACTCATGCTCCTAATCCACTCTTCTGCTTTAACTAGCAGAATTTCCACTAAGGAAGGGCAGCACCATGAATCACTAAGATTCCTTCAAGGCCAGCAGCATTAGAATTTTAGTTCACTAAGAACTCTTCAAGCCCAGGCTTGGAACTCCTCTAGTTTCCTTGGAACTCTTCAAGTTCAGCAGGCTTGAAACTTCATTTAGTCCCTTCGGATAAGGACCCCTTAGGCCCTGGCTACTTGTTGTTGTTAGTGTTGTTATTGTTGGTGTGACGCCCCAAAAATAGGTATACATCACCCATTCTAAGTCGCCAAATACATGGTACAGAAATAACTACAACATCATTACTACAATTCTCGTGCAAAATACGACAACACATATACTGTTAGTTTAAATACAAATATTATCTTCTAGACAATATTCACACTCAAATAAGCCATCATTATAATTATTGATACACTATTTTACAAAAATAGCGAGGACTGCTAAAACAACTGTCTCGAAATATTACTCCACACCCCGACTAGTTCCCGCTATATTCTCGCCTCCTGAGAAGAAAAATGGGACAAAAAGGAAAATGGTGAGCTCAACTAGCCCAGTAAAGAATATTATGACTAAGATAATGTAGAACAAATTATCGTTAGCCTTCAATAAATCAGATAAAATATAATGGACAACCAGTTTTAGATCAATATTCGCAGCGGAAATAACAATTCATTATAAGAGTTAAGTAGAGAATGAAATCTACTATCATCTATAAATTTAAAAGTCCATAATCAATATTTTATCTCTGTAACATCAATCAATATACATCTTGAATCAAATATTCATCTTTGCACTACGAGCCAAAGATATTCATTTGTATCACCAGTTGGTCATGTTCATCTCAATACATGTCCATCTTTGCACTACGGGCTAAAGATATTCATCAGGTAATCATTCATCTTTGCACTACAGGCCAAAGATATTCAGTTATATCATCATTTAGGACTGAGGATGATGAAAAATATCTTAAAGAAAACGAATCCAGTGAAATAAAAGATCAGAGATTAGGGATTTGTACTTTGGTTTATCCAAGTTCAAAAATACTCCATAATAATCAATTGTGGAGCAAAATTTCAAAAATGAAGATCAAAACATGGATACAATCAAAGATAGTAACCATAATAGACAACTTGGACAAAGAAAAGAACATTTAATTTTTCTATAAATAGTGCCGTATACGTGAATAGTAATCCCGACACAAAAAGGTAAAAATTCCACACAAAAAATTATACTTCGTGAATAGTACCGTATTCGTGAATAGTGTCGTATACGTGAATAGTGCCGTATACATGAATAGTAATATCGACATGAAAAGATAAAAATTTTATAATAAAATTCATACCAATATTTTAGAATAATGATATTGAAAGAAATAACATTATTTATGAAAAAAAGAACATCCCTTACATCAAAAGAACAATACTTCTGTCTGAAATATCGGATATAAAGTTAAAAGAAACTTGTATTGAATAACAATTCTCAAAGTATCTAAATACTCATAAAAATATGCTCGGTATTATAGAGAGAAAAAACTTCTGATTCTGGTGTGATTTTCAATTCTAACTAAGCACCCTATTTATAGAAAAATCTTAGAACGCTAAAGCAGACTAACCTACTACTTGATGGCTTTACCTGTTACTATTCATGCACACCACTTTTGGAATAAAATTTTAGCACATTTCTCACCAACCAAAAGTGGGGCCCACCCATTCTAAAAAATTTCTAAAATATTTTAAATTTAAACAATAATCAACAACTTCAATAATTCATAATAAATAGCCCTTTTATAAAAAAAAATCAAATCTCATGTCTATTCCATAGGAAATTTAATTCTCTACAACTTTGTAGAAGAAAGTTTTTTCAAATTCCAAACAGAAAATTCCCGAAATCCATATACGGATAATTTTTAATACCTCCATTCCGACAAAATACTGATAAAACACCTCAGCATTAATTCCTTCATTTATATCCACATAAAATAAATATTTTATTATCATATAAATTAATAATTAATTATTCACAAATAATATTACGTATAGAAACACAATTATGACAACCAGGTCGTTCCCAGGAAAGAGGGAACTTTTAGATAAGGATTTCTCCTTACTGGCGCGCAATTAGGTGACCAAATCCCTTTCCTAGACAGAACTTCCTTAGACATTGCCAATAATGCTATCTAATAATATTATTCAAATAATATGAATTATTGATCTAATAATGGGAAATACTGTGCAGTGACAATTATTGAAATAACAATATATAAAATATCAACGTAGCAAATATTAAATCAATAAAATAAAATATTGGACAGTAATTATTGTAATAATTATTGAGTAGTGCCTTCTTACGTAAGAATCAATAATTCAAAAATACTGTGTAATACCGTGTACTACTGTGCAACCACGCGTATTACTGTATTTTTACCACCGGGTATTCCAACAGTGTTAACGGTAACAACTACGCCATTATTTTTAGAAAACTCATTCTTGTCGTTTTTTTCATCCGACCATTTTTCGTTATGGGGATCACAAATGGCTGCGCCGTCGTACGAATATTCCCCGACAGCAAGAATATTCCACGACCAAACGAATATTCCCCGACAACAATGAATATTTTATAACCACTTGCTTATTTTATAAAATTTGCACATTTCACCCATAACCAAAGCATTATATCAAATTTACACCTTATTATTCAAAATAATAATTAGAGGAAATTCAATTTTATTTATAAAAAGTTGGAGTCTTATAGTTGGTGCCTTACTGCTAAGATGTCTTTAAGCTTGAACATCTTCTATACTTAGCAGCTTGGCGTGGTCCTCTTTGCATTCTGTGTAGAGTTTGGACCACATCTTCTCTGGTGCAGCTGATCTTCATTCTATTCTGCTCATCTTCATCCGATGTCAGCTGTGAACCATCACCATTTAGGTTTGCTAAGTGTTTGAGCTTTTGGTAGACTTCGTCTGACACTTAGCATTCCCTGAACCCTTCTTGAATGGTTTACTGACATGGTTCTGCATCTGTTCTGTTTCAACTTAATTTTGGTTCATGGTGATTCGTAGAATGGCTCTTTGGATCTTCTTTGTGCTCTGCCACTCTTCTGAATGATATCTTCTTGGCCTCCTCGGTTCTCAACTTAGCTGCCATATTCAGTGGCATTCTCATCGTTGTTGAGTGAAACTTTAGTCTGTTCAAGTCCTTCTTCAAAGTTGCTTCACTTCCACCTTTGTAGTTTCACTGTCACTGAGACTTATTCTTTTTAGCTCTGGTGGAACTCGTAGAGTCAACACTATAGCATTCCAACAACTCAACGATTCTGCAACTTAGCAACATCAGCAACTCTTAATCTTTGAAGCTCTGACTTATATATACTCCTTCCCAATCTTCCCGTTGGGATATAGCCGTTGAAAGCTATTTGAATTGATTCACAGATCTCGAGTTATTTAATATAGACTACAGATGTGACATGACATCCCCCTTTTCATCTTTTTGACACTGCAGTCTACTGTTTTACCTACCCCGTCAGAGATGTCACTTTGATGTCACGGGTAGGTATTTAACTTTATTTTTCCTTTCTGAATCCTCGATTAGAGTATCAAGAGTTATCCTTTTGCATCGATGCTCTCAACTAGCAATGTTCGAATATCTGTCTTCATATTGAACCGTTGCCAATGCTTCAATCTTCATATGACCGAACTCTACGATTTTGATGTAGATGTTCTTGGACTTGATCGTAGTATGTCTTGTTGAATATTGCTCATTGACAGGTTGAGACAACACTACGATTCTGAAGAGTGTTCACTGAATCTTCAAATGTAGAACACCTCTTCCTTCTCTTGTGCAGTGCTTCAACACTTCTGTTTGCCTCGACTGATCTCAGGAACTGATAGATTGACTTCTTGTTCTGGCCTCTTCTGAATAGCAAGACACATCAGATTTGTGGTATGCCCAGCCCGCTTTCTCCTTGTGATCTCCCGTTCACTTATCATCAATGGACTGACCCATGCTTAATCACTTTAGCCTTGTTCTTCATAAGCTGACCAGTATCTCTGTGTACACTTCATCAGTTCCTGCTTTTTTTGATAAATACTACGATCCTGGTTAATCCCAAGATCGTTGTCTTCTGTTCGTTTGACAACTACTGCACTTGATGACTTTCCTTAGTTAGTTACTTTTGCTAAAGTCTTCTTCTGATAAACTTGTGGAAGACTTCATCTTGAATGGCTTCACAACTCAATCTGGATGTTGATTGGGTTGGTGCTTAGATCTTCTTTTAGCTTGCATGCCATTCGTTGAGTGCTCTCTGGTTTCCTTTAGGTGGAATGTATCTTTGCAGCTCAGACCAGAGGCTTTATACATTGGATATTTTGGGAGTGCTTATTTGTTGAGAATCGTATTTACTCTACGATTCTGCCTTGGCATTGTGAGCACCTCTGTTGAAGCCTTAGTTCTGCACTCTACGATTTAGCTTTGGTTCTGCAGACACTACGACTCCGAGATCAGATCTTGACACTCTATGATTTTTGTCTTTATGCTTGTTGTCTTCATCTGATCTGGCTCGACTACGATCTTTGCCTTTGATATGATCAGTAGACTCTATAACTTCGAGTGTGGTCTACGATTCTTGACTTGGCTTTGGCAGATGCTCGTTCGATCGGCTCTTAGACAGGCTGTCTCTACGATTCTGAACATGACTTCCTCAGTAGACTACGACTCTGATGAAGTTCTACTCGACACACTACGATCCTTCCTCGTCTCTCCTGGCAGTCTACGAACTCTGAGATCTACCATCTTACAGACTACGATTCTGTCTTGATAGTTCTCGAGTTTTCCTTGACTCTCCTGGCAGACTACGATTTCTGGTGCAGTGTTCGACGATCAGACAAGCCTATCTATTACATTATAAGATCAACCTAACAAGCTTGATCTTTCTATATTTATAGTCCTTGTACATCATTTCTTTTAAGGACTTTACAAAGCTGTTTTACTTATGTAGGATCAACCTAACATATTTGATCAATTCATTCTAAGTCCTTGTATATATGTTTCTATTATCTATCAAAGGACTTCACAACTTTTCTTAATGCAAACATATTTGCATATTCATTCATTTATATCATAATCAAATCATGTATAAATAGAAATATCATTCACATGCTTATTCCTAACAAACACTACTGAGCTAACAATTACAAATATAAACTAATGTTCCATAAATGATAAATAATATAATTTACAATACTTATACAGACGCAATTAAACACTACAATATATACAACTGTTCTACAATACTTATGCATACACAATTAGACACTACAATATATACAAATATTTTACAATAACATGAATACAAATGAACTATAAACTAGTAAAAATATCATCATCGGGCGGAGGTGAACGACGCTGCTCTGGTGTATGAAAATCAGTGTCGTTCGCCTACTCGTCATCACCAGTCTGTTCGCCATCGCCGCCCTATTGATAGAATCAAAAATATAAATCATTAGTATATATATATATATATATATATATATATATATATGTGTGTGTGTGTGTGTGTGTATGTGTGTGTGTATGTGTGAGAGAGAGAATTAACAAGCTAGCCTTAATTGAAAAAAACATAAACAATAAGAATACCCGAGTAGGCAGGAGCAGACGAAAAGCCTCCTCCAAGAGGGTAATCACCATCCGGAGCATCTCACTGCTCCAAGCGTCGAACTGTTCCCGCGGTAATCTCGTACTCTCTGCGGAGGCCCCTGCTATAATATCCTGAACAATCTGGTGAAGACGAGAACTGGAAGGCAACTGCTGACGTCGAAAGACCGAATCAGTACGGAACCTATCCGACACGTCCCCTATCAGCCACCGAAAGATATCGTCATCCAAGCCAGCGCCCGTATGAGATGGTCCGACATGTGCTCTTCGACACTGGCGCTTGCTAGAGCCTATAAAAAGATACAAATTCGATTACTAATAATAATTTATATAATGTGATAGATTCGGATAATTTCGTGAAACATAAAAAATATTACGTCCAGGAAGTGTATATGCGGGTATCCTCGACAGACCCAACACTCGATATCTGTCGGTACTGCTAGTAGGGGGATCCTGAGACGCGACCCATAGTCTCAGCTCCTCATCCCGATCTAATGCAATATCGGGAAGAGGGATAGCAGAATCTAACGGCCCAGAACCCTTTCTAATAGCCTCCAGCTCAGCTATACGCTCATTCTGAAGCCTCTGAAATCAGTCCTGTAATTTATTTTGCATACGTATGTTAATTATATCATTTTATTTACGATTGAATATTACTAAAAGCTTAATAGTAAGATGAATTTTACCCGTATAGCTAAAGCTGCCTGAGACAAAGCACGCTCGGCCTTAGGCGTGTGGGCTCGATCCCAAAACTCTAAAATGGTAGGATCTCGGCCCAAGGTCCTCCTTAAGGCCTAATAAAAACATTCATAAAACATGTATTAAGTATTTATGTGAGAACTTGATAACTAAATAACTAAATACAACGCACTTACCGTCTTCGCCTCCTCGAACAACTGAGAACCAGTGGTGTGTACTATCCGGAGCTGACCACGGTTCTTCTTCGCCTGCTCAGACTTTTTCTTGAAGTCATTAGCCTCCTAGTGCGCACACATAGCCTCCCAGGCTAAATCGGAGACTATGCAGGGCTGATGATCTTTGATGGTGGTGCCGAGCTGGTCCTCAACTGCCCGGGCTGCCCTCTGTCGCATCTCATACAGCCAGCCGGAGTAATTCGCAGCGACATGATGCTTAATCACATTGTCGCCAGCTGAATGAGAGATGCTCGGGTCAAATCTATAATAAACCTATAACAAAAGTTTTAAAATTAGGAACAATTGATTTCGTCATCCTAATACAACTATGTAGTAATTAATATAATATGATTAACTTACATGGAACTCCCGCAAGACGGTCTGCATAAAAGTGGTATTGTACCGCGCATATTGGCTGAATTGCATGCACCCTCTCAGGAGATGTGTCAAATAGATCGCGTGTATGGTGTGCTTAGCTACCGGGTCTAGTATATTACAGAAAAAAATATAACAATATGTGTTATGTGAATTGTGTTTTTCAATAACTGATAGAAATATTACCAATATATTAACACTTACTGTAATGAAGTGACATCCACCAGTACTGTAAGTGGCATTGCCAGCGGATGACCAAAGATACCGAGGTTCGTCCCTCGGTGTTGTCGACGAGGTTCATCTGTAATAATTGTATTTAACTGAGTTAATAAACATAAACTAATGCAGCTTGAGATATATTTAAATCCTAGTTAAGATAACTTACTAGCGCCTGAAGAAGAGCCTCCATCGTGGCTACCGTCTCCAGTACCGGATCGCTCACCACCTCGACAACCTCCACCGCTATGTCTAGCCATGAATATCCTATTGCAATAACCAATTTGGTAGATTATGAATATGTAAGGTTTAAAAATATGTGGTATGTACTAATATAAATGCTCATTTTCAATTATGTACGTCATCAAACCCATCAGAATCAATGTGTATATCATTCTCGAATTTAGTATCTTCCTCATCCTTAGTTTCGAGATCAGTTTCATCATCGATATGATCCTCAACGACTACATAATCATTCATGTGTACGTTTGCCTCGACATGCATCCTCATCGTCAGGTAAGTCAATGACATTATCAGTTTATATTACCTCTCAAAAGGATACATCTACCTATATTGCACCGGTCCTCCAAGTTTGAGTTCATAAGGTAGATGAATAGGCAGATGTTCCATCGAGTCAAAGAATCCTGGAGGGAAGATCATTTCGAGCTTGCAAATGGTAAGCACAATATTGTTCTCCATCTGCTCGATATCACTGTACTTAATTACAGTTAAGCAAAGATCTCGAAAGAAATTTGAAAGTTCGGTCAATGCATCCACAACTTTTCTGGGTAACATCTCACGAAATGTAATTGGGATCAACTTCTGCATGAATACATGACAATTGTGACTCTTGAATCTAGAAATTTTCAATTGCTCAACCTTACAACAACGTGTTATGTTCGACTTATATCCATCTGGGAGCTTCAACCCACTAACCCACTACACACGTCTTCAACTTATTGCTTAGTAAGATAAAATAGAGCTTTAGGTTTCGTAGTGTTAGGGCGAAGCCACAATTCTGACCTAATGTTCAATGCCTCCAAATCTTTTTGAGTATTGTCATTGTCTTTGGTTTTACCACTCGCATCTAACACGGTGTAAAACAAGTCTCAAAAATATTCTTTTCAGTATGCATGACATCTATACAATGACAAACTGAAAGTGTGCCCCAATACGGCAACTCAAACCATATGGGCAAGTGTGCCCAATTATGAGTCTTCCCATACCCGGCTGCTCTCAATTTATTATGTTCATTCCCCGGCAAAGAAAAATCAAGCTGGTTCAACCAACCCAAGACCTCACTGCCCGACAGTCGACCAACAACCCCCTTCTTCTCTGTCTTTCTGTTGAACTGTGCAAACATGTAAGACCCCAACTTATTATTAAATGAAATTAAATTTTCTCTATTTATTATTTTGAAATAGTAAGGGTTGATTTGATTAATGTGGTTAGTTATGAGTAAAATGCGCAAATATTTGAAATAAGCAAGTGGTTATAAAATATTCATTTTTGTCGGTGAATATTCGTTTGGTCGTGAAATATTCTTGCTGTCAGGGAATATTTGTACGACCGCGCTGCCTTGTGTGGTCCCCATAACGGAAAGCGATTGGATGTAGAAAACGACAAGTATAAGTTGTTTATAAATAACGGCGTAGTTGTTACCGTTAATACTGTTGGAATACCCGGTGGTTAAAACGCAGTAGCACACGGTGTTGCACCAATTATTGATTCTTACGTAAGAAGGCACTATTCAATAATTGTTACAGTAATTACTGTTTAATATTTTATTTTATTGATTCAATAATTACTACGTTGATATTTTATATTATTGTTGTTTCAATAATTGTCGCTGCACAGTATTTTCTATTATCAGATCAATAATTCATATAATTTGAATAATATTATTAGATAGCATTATTGGTAATGTCTAGAAAGTTCTGTCTAAGGAGAAGTTTGGTCATCTAATTGCGTGCCAGTAAGGAGAAATCCTTATTGGAAATCCTCCTCTTTCCTAGGAACTGCCTGATTGTCATAATTGTGATTCTGTAATATTATTTGTGAATAATTAATTATTGATAAGAAAATATTTATTTGATGTGGATATAAATGATAGATTTATTTTGGTGGTTATAAATGAAAGAATTAATGTTGAGGTATTTTATCAGTATTTTGTCGGATTAGATGTATTAAAAGATTAAATCGGTATTCTTAAAACTCTATTGTGTGAGTTATAATTTTGATCCGACCGTTGGATCGTTATAATTTTTGGATATGTTATATATTCACAAATTTTGAACTGTTAAAAATTAACGCTTGATTTGTTATGAATTTTAAAAGGTGTTAAAAATTGTCCGTTTGTGAATTTTGGATATTTTCTGTCTGGAATTTAGAAAAACTTAAAGCTACAAAGTTGTAGAGAATTCAATTTCGTGTGGAATGGACATAAAATTCATATTTTTCTGATAAACGGGCTATTTTCTATGAATTATTGAAGTTTCAGAAAATAAAATAATTTTTATTAATTTATGGGTGGGACCCACTTTTGGTTGGTGTTGAATACACATGGGCTGTTATTTTTCTTCCATGTTGGCTGGCTTGGTTGGTGGAGGATGCGTAGAGAAAAAAAAAGAATAATAATATTTTATTATTTTAGTCTCCTTTGGCGTTCTAGCATTTTTCTATAAATAGGCGCTTAAGTTAGAATTGAAAATCACACCAGAAACAAGTTTTCTTTCTCTCTATATTATCGAGCGTATTTTAGTGAGTATTTTGATACTTTGAGAGTTGCTATTTAGTGCAAGTTTTCTTCGGCTTTATATCCGATATTCCGAACAGAAGTACTGTTATTTTGAGGTAAGGGATGTTATTTTCTTCTTAAATGATATTATTTTCTTCAATATTATTATGTTGAAATATTATGAACTTTTTATCAAATTTAGAACTTTTTGTGTCGGGGTTACTATTCACGTATACGACACTGTTCACGTATACGACACTATTCACGAATACAGCACTATTCACCGAAAAATAAAATTTTTTCTTTTTATCCAAGATGGCTATTATGGTTACTATCTTTGATTGTATCCATGTTTTGATCTTTATTTTTAAATTCTACTTCAAAATTGGTTGTTATGGAGTATTATTGCACTTAGATAAACTGTAATACGAATCCCTAATATTTGTCATTCTGTCTCACTAGATTCATTTTCTTTAAAATATTTTTCATCATCCTCAGTCTTAAATAATGATGTTACTGAATATCTTTGGCCTGTAGTGTAAAGATGAATTATTATCTGATGAATATCTTTGGCCCGTAGTGCAAAGATGAACATGTGTTGAGATGAACATGACCGACTGGTGATACAAATGAATATCTTTAGCCTGTAGTGCAAAGATGAATATTTGATTAAAGATATATATTGATTGATGTTACAGGGATAAAATATTGAGGATGAACTTTTAAATTTTAGAAGATAGTAGAACTCATTCTCTAATTGACTCTTCTAATGAATTGATGTTTCCGCTGCAGTTGTTGATCTATAACTTGTTGTCTATTATATTTTATCATATTTTTCCCTGTTGAAGACTAATGATAATTTGTTGTATATTATCTTAGTCATAATATTCTTTACTGGGCTAGTTGAGCTCACCCTTTTCTTTTTTATTCCATTTTTCTTCTCAGGAGGTGAGAACATAGCAGGATCTAGTCGGGGTATGGAGTGATGGTTCTAGAAAGATATTTTAGCAGTCCTCACTATTTCTATAAAATAGTATTTGAATAATTATAATGAGGACTTATTTGAGTGTGGATATTGTTTAGAAGACAATATTTGTATTTAAACTTACAGTATGTGTTGTCATATTTTGCATGACAATTATTTTAATGAAGTTGTATTTGTTTCTGTACCATGTATTTGACGACTCAGAATGGGTGATGTATACCTATTTTAGGGGCGTCACAGTTGGTATCAGAGCTTAGGGATATGGTCTCTAGCGGAGATCGGGGAATAAAACTAGGAGTGGAGAGACGAGTAAATCCTTCGCTAGTGTGTCCTACCTAAGCTTATTTGTTGGTCGGTCATAATATAAGGATATTATGTGATATATTAATTTGTTTAATTAACCCTTGTTTTATGGCAGTATTTGAGAATGGCAGCCGAGAACGTTAACAATGGAGTATATGAGACTGTGGAACAACCTTTAGTCACAAACAAGGAGAACGTGCAATAGGAAGGCAATATTCTTCCTGTAAACAACGTTACCGAGCAAACGATGAATGATGGAATGTTTAGGAGATTTTTGCAGTTCATGCAAAATCAGACGAGGGAGACTCGTGTGCAGAATACGGGTGGAAATGATAGTAATGCGCGGTTTGTCACGACCAATCAGTTCAAAGAGTTGGGACCACCAGAATTCTGGGCAAAGCCAGATCCGATTAAGGTGGAGACGTGGGTCAAGCAAATTACCAAGATATTCGATGCCTTGGGATGCACGGAGGAACAGAAGGTTCCATTCGCCACTTTTATGTTCCGTAATGAGGAAGATTACTGGTGGAAATCTGTGAAACGTACCCATTCAACTGCACTCAGCATGTCTTGGGAAATGTTTCAGAAACTGTTTAATGACAAGTACTTTCCTGAAAGTATTCGTCATATGAAGGAGGTAGAGTTTATTAGACTAGAACAAAATAACATGACGGTGTCCCAGTACGAGGCAAAGTTCACGGAGTTATCCAGGTTTGCACCTCATTTGGTGGAGAACGAGGAACGTAAGACGAGGATATTTTTGAGAGGTCTAAAACTCGAGATTCGTCAATATCTTATCTCTCATAAATTTTCTTTATATTCAGATGTTGTAAACAGGGCTCAATTATTAGAGCGAGATAATGAGTATGTTCAACCGAGGGACAACAACCAGGGTCAGACCGGTGATAGCAGTCATCGGAGCAATGATAACCAGCGGGGAGGAAGAAATACAGACAAAAGCGGTAATCACTCTGGTGGTAATCGTGGCCATGAAAATAGAAGAAGCGAGTCAGGAGGAGATTTCAAGAAGAGAAGGTACAACAATGATAACGTGAAGACGTCAGCACAAACATCAACTGTTTCTAGGGGAGGAGAACGACCACCGGTCGTATGATACAAATGCGGGAAAGAGGGACACATCAGCCCAAACTGCCCACAACAATCCAAGGTATGTTATAACTGTGGAAAGGAGGGTCATATAGCTCGAGAGTGTTCTGTAGCAAAACCAAGTTCAGCGGGGATGGTGACTCCAAAAGTTGTCCCGGATAAGTCGAAATCAGCGGTTCCTGGAAGAGCGTTTGTCGTGACTGGCCAAAATGCGAGAAACCCGAACGAGGTGATCACGGATAAGCTAATCTTGAATTCTTGCGAAGTTTATACTTTACTAGATACCGGTTCTACCCATTCTTTTATCTCTCCTGCTTGTGCTCAACGTTTAAACTTGACTCCGGAGAAATTAGACTTTGACCTATCTGTGGAGACTCCGTTAGGAGAAACTTTCATTACATCTATAGTTTATAAATCTTGCTTAATCCAAATTGGAACCATCACATTATCTGTTGATCTTATTTTTTTAAAGATACTTGCTTTTGATGTGATTTTAGGGATTGATTGGTTGACCACTCATCATGCCAAAATTGATTGCTTTCGTAAGGTTGTTAGTTTTCATATTCCTAACCAACCTGTTATGCAAATTCAAGCAACTAAGCAACTAAAATCAATCACTGTCATATCCAGCCATAAAGCTATTCGTTTATTGAAAAACGGATGTCAAGCTTTCTTAGCCCATGTTATGGATTTGAATAAAGACACGTCAAATTTGAATAAAATTTATGTTGTTAGTGAATTTCCTGACGTATTTCCTGAAGAACTTCCTGGTCTACCCCCAGAACGTGAAGTTGAATTCTTTATCGACCTTGAACCCGGTACAAAGCCCATTTCTAAAACCCTATATCGAATGGCTCCTATTGAACTTCAGGAGTTAAAAGTCCAATTACAGGAGTTGTTAGACATCGGTTTCATTCGTCCTCGTACGTCTCCTTGGGGTGCTCCTGTTTTATTCGTAAAGAAGAAAGACGGGAGTATGCGACTTTGTATTGACTATCGAGAATTGAACCATGTCACCATCAAGAATAGGTATCCGTTACCTCGTATTGATGACCTGTTCGACCAGTTGCAAGGAGCACAATTCTTTTCAAAGATCGATCTTCATTCTGGATATCATCAGCTGAAGATTAAAATTGAGGATATTCCAAAAACTACCTTCAGAACTCGATACGGGCATTATGAATTCTTAGTCATGTCTTTTGGATTGACTAATGCTCCTGCTACTTTTATGGATATGATGAACCGTGTGTTTAAAGAATATTTAGATTAGTTCGTTGTTGTCTTTATTGATGACATCCTCATCTATTCCAAAAGCCGTAAAGATCATGAGCACCATTTGAATCTGATACTTCAAAGGCTTCGCGATAACAAGCTATATGCCAAGCTGAAGAAATGCGAGTTCTGGCTTGGGGAAGTAACATTCCTTGGGCACGTGGTGTCAAAACATGGAGTATCTGTTGACCCAGCGAAGATTGAAGCAATCCAAAGTTGGGAGCAACCGAAGTCGGTGACCGAAATAAATAGTTTTCTGGGCTTAGCTGGTTATTATCAGAGATTTGTGGAAGGATTTTCTCGAATCGCTACTCCGTTAACTCAGCTGACTCGGAAAGATACAAAATTTGTATGGAGTGAGGAATGCGAGAAGAGTTTCCAAGAGCTAAAGAGGAGACTCATTTCGGCACCTGTTCTGACAATACCATCTAGTTCAGATGGATTTGTTATCTACAACGATGCTTCAGGCAAAGGGTTAGGATGCGTTCTCATGCAATATGGGAAAGTCATAGCCTATGCCTTGTGACAACTCAAAGAATATGAGAGGAATTATCCTACTCATGATTTGGAGTTGGCAGCAGTCATTTTCGCGTTGAAGATTTGGAGACACTACCTGTATGGGGAGAAAGTGGAGATCTATACGGATCATAAAAACCTCAAATATTTCTTCACCCAAAAGGAACACAACATGCGACAACGACGTTGGCTCGAGTTGTGGAAAGATTACGACCATACCATCCAATACCATCCTGAAAAAGCGAACGTAGTAGCTGATGCATTAAGTAGAAGATCATATGCGGGTACGAGTGCGATATTGTCAACACAAAGGCCCATTTTGTATGACTTACAAAGGATGGAGATAGAGGTAAAGGCTCCAAGTACCCACGTGATGATATCAAATATACGAGTAGAACCGACTTTAATCGATAAAGTTAAAGCTGCTCAAGCTACGGACATGGAGCTGATGCGTATAAAGAAGAAAGTGCAAGAAGGTGTTATTCCAGAAGTAAGAATCGATGAAGAAGGAATACTTCGAGTTAACTCCAGACTTTGCGCTCCTAACGATTCTGACTTGAAGCATAGAATCATGATGGAGGCACACAACACACCGTTTGCAATCCATCTTGGAAGTACCAAAATGTATCATGATCTTCGACATACATTTTGGTGGAGCAATATGAAGAGAGAGATCGCGGAGTTTATCATACCATCCTTAAATGGACGGACAATAGGAAAGGACTATTAAAACCCTTAAAGATCTATTAAGACTCTGTGTTCTAGATTTCAAAGAAAGTTGGGATAAGTACTTGCCACTGGTGGAATTCTCCTACAACAACAGTTATCAGGCAAGTATATGTATGGCTCCATTTGAGGCGTTGTATGGATGAAAGTGTCGTTCTTCAGTATGCTAGGACGAGGTGGGTGAAGCAACTTTGTTGGGACCAGAATTAGTACACATGACTACAGAAAAGATCCAAATGATTCGACAACGTATACAAACGGCACATGATCGACAAAAGATTTATGCGGATCTTCATCGAAAGGACGTGAAATTTAATATTGGGGATCATGTATTGTTACGTGTTGCTCCATGGAATGGAGTTACAAGATTCGGGAAGAGAGAAAAACTCAATCCACGATTTGTTGGTCCATTTGAGATTCTTGACCGAATAGGAAATGTGGCCTATAGACTCGCATTACCTCCAAGCATGTCTCGTGTTCATAATATTTTTCACATATCTATGCTTCGTAAATATGTGAAGGACCCGAACCACATTATTGAGTTAGAACCGGACGAGATAGCCAAAGATTTAACGTACGAGGAGGTGTCTATTAAGATCTTGGATAGGAAATAGCATGTCCTACGCACAAAGGTTATACCACAAGTAAAGGTTTTGTGGAGAAACCATGCTATTGAAGAAATGACCTGGGAATTAGAATCAGAAATGAAAGCGAGGTATCCTCACTTTTTTGAAACACCAGGTACGTACGTCAATTTCGAGAACGAAATTTCTTAAGTAGGGGAGGCTGTAAGACCCCAACTTATTATTAAATAAAATTAAATTTTCTCTATTTATTATTTTGAAATAGTAAGTGTTGATTTGATTAATGTGGTTAGTTATGGATAAAATACGTAAATATTTCAAATAAGCAAGTGTTTATAAAATATTCATTTTTGTCGATGAATATTCGTTTGGTCGTGGAATATTCTTACTGTTGGGGAATATTCGTACGACGGCACAGCCTTGTGTGGGCCCCATAACAAAAAGCGATTGGATGCAGAAAATGACAAGTATAAGTTGTTTATAAATAACGACGTAGTTGTTACCGTTAATACTGTTGGAATACCCGGTGGTTAAAACGCAGTAGCACACAGTATTGCACCAATTATTGATTCATACATAAGAAGGCACTACCCAATAATTATTACAGTAATTACTGTTCAATATTTTATTTTATTGATTCAATAATTACTACGTTGATATTTTATATTATTGTTATTTCAATAATTGTCGCTGCACAGTATTTTCCATTATCAGATCAATAATTCATATTATTTGAATAATATTATTAGATAGCATTATTGACAATGTCTAGAAAGTTCTGTCTAAGGAGAGGTTTGGTCATCTAATTGCGCGCCAGTAAGGAAAAATCCTTATTGGAAAGCCCCCTCTTTCCTGGGAACTGCCTGATTGTTATAATTATGATTCTGTAATATTATTTGTGAATAATTAATTATTGATAAGAAAATGTTTATTTGATGTAGATATAAATGATGGATTTATTTAGGTGGTTATAAATGAAAGAATTAATGTTGAGATATTTTATCAGTATTTTGTTGGATTAGAGGTATTAAAAGATCAAATTGGTGTTCTTAAAACTCTATTGTGTGAGTTATAATTTTGATCTGACCGTTGGATCGTTGTGATTTTTGGATATGTTATACATATATAAGTTGAGTATATATCCACAAATTTTGAACATTTAAAAATTAACGCATGATTTGTTATGAATTTTAAAAGGTGTTAAAAATTATCCGTTTGTAGATTTCAGATATTTTTTGTCTGGAATTCGAAAAAACTTAAAGCGACAAAGTTGTAGATAATTCGATTTCATGTGGAATGGATATAAAATTCGTATTTTTCTGATAAACGGGCTATTTTCTATGAATTATTAAAGTTTCAGAAAATAAAATAATTTTTATTAATTTATGGGTGGGACCCACTTTTGGTTGGTGTTGAATACACATGGGTTGTTATTTTTCTTCCATGTTGGCTGGCTTGGTTGGTGGAGGATGCGTAGAGAAAAAAAAAAGAATAATAATATTTTATTATTTTAGTCTCCTTTGGCGTTCTAACATTTTCCTATAAATAGACGCTTAAGTTAGAATTAAAAATCACACCAGAAACAAGTTTTCTTTCTCTTTATATTGTCGAGCGTATTTTAGTGAGTATTTTAATACTTTGAGAGTTGCTATTTAGTGTAAGTTTTCTTTGACTTTATACCCGATATTCCGAACAGAAGTACTGTTATTTTGAGGTAAGAGATGTTATTTTTTTCTTAAATGATATTATTTTCTTCAATATCATTATGCTGAAATATTATGAACTTTTTATCAAATTTAGAATTTTTTGTGTCAGGGTTACTGTTCACGTATACGGCACTATTCACGTATACGACACTATTCACGAATAAGGCACTATTCACCAAAAAATAAAATTTTTACTTTTTATCCAAGATGGCTATTATGGTTACTATCTTTGATTGTATCCATGTTTTGATCTTTATTTTTGAATTCTACTTCACAATTGGTTGTTATGGAGTATTATTACACTTGGATAAACTGTAATACGAATCCCTAATATTTGTTATTCTGTCTCACTGAATTCGTTTTCTTTAAAATATTTTTCATCATCCTCAGTCTTAAATAATGATGTTACTGAATATCTTTGGCCTGTAGTGCAAAGATGAATTATTATCTGATGAATATCTTTGGCCCGTAGTGCAAAGATGAACATGTGTTGAGATTAACATAACCGACTGGTGATACAAATGAATATCTTTGGCCTGTAGTGCAAAGATGAATATTTGATTAAAGATGCATATTGATTGATGTTACAGGGATAAAATATTGAGGATGAACTTTTAAATCTTAGAAGATAGTAGAACTCATTCTCTACTTGACACTTCTAATGAATTGCTGTTTCCGCTGCAGTTATTGATCTAAAACTTGTTGTCTATTATATTTTATCAGGTTTTTCCCTGTTGAAGACTAATGATAATTTGTTGTATATTATCTTAGTCATAATATTCTTTACTGGGCTAGCTGAGCTCACCCTTTTCCTTTTTGTTCTATTTTTCTTCTCAGGAGGTGAGAACATAGCAGGATCTAGTCGGGATATGGTGTGATGGTTCTAGAAAGATGTTTTGGCAGTCCTCACTATTTCTGTAAAATAGTGTTTGAATAATTGTAATGAGAACTTATTTGAGTGTGGATATTGTTTAGAAGACAATATTTGTATTTAAACTCACAGTATGTGTTGTCGTATTTTACACGACAATTATTTTAATGAAGTTGTATTTGTTTCTGTACCATGTATTTGGCGACTCAGAATGGATGATGTATACCTATTTTGGGGGCCTCACAAGATATCTTTCTATAATTGTGATCAAGAGGCAAGAATCTACGAGCAGTTCCAAAGAAACTACATTTTCGCCCATGCTGCAACTGGTTGCCTTGCACATCCCCCATACACACTGGACAGGACAGCTTCCCGTGAGTTGACCAACCACTAACCATCCCAAGAGCCGAAAAGTCAGTGATAGTCTATAACATGGTTGCCTTTATCACAAAATTCTCGCATAACGATTTATCATACGTCTGGACCCCTTTCTCCCATAACATCTTTAGTTCATCCACTAACAGTCGAAGGTACACGTTAATGTCTTTTGTAAGACTTTTATCCCCCGGAATGAGTAAAGTCAAGAATAAATACGGATCCCTCATGGACATTGACGGTGGAAGATTATAAGCGACCATAATGACTGGCCAAACTGAGTACGGCTGGCTAAAATTAGTAAAAGGGCAAAAGCCATTAGTTGCCATGCCAAACCTAACATTCCTAACTTCTTCTGCAAACTCAGGATAATTGCATCAAATCTCTTCCATTCATCTCCATCCGCTGGGTGAGTCAACTGACCAGGCACGACATCCCTTGTTCGATGCCAACTCATATATTGAGCTGTATGAGACGACATGAATAGCCGCTGAAGCCTCGACGCAAGAAGAAAGTACCGTAAGATCTTTATGGGAACATGTTTCTCTTTCCCCCCACGTTTTGTCACCTTATAGCGCGATAAGCTGTATATATCACATTATCCTTTATCTCTGTCCTCCCCATAGTATAACACTATAATTGTTATGACCCAAACACTGTAATTGCACAAATACGCTGTATACACTAACATAAATTTTAATTGCACAAAAAAAAATCCCAATTTCAGCGACATGCAACAATTTGCAGAAATTAAATTCAAATAATCCCAATTTTTGCAAAATAGTTAACAACAACATCAACCCATTTTCATAATTATAGACAAAAAATAAATAAATTACATAATAGAGGATATTCAGTAACACATATTCAGTAACAAATATTCAATAAATTGCATAACAGAGGATATCCCAATTTTTCTCAGTAACACATGAACAACTTTAGCAAAATCAACAACTTAAATCTGCAAACTATATTCAGTAATCTCAAATCATCATTTAGGATTACTTACCTTGAATTAAAGGAGGAGAAACGAGGAAGTGAAAGGAGGTGCTAGGAGCTGACTTGCTACGGTACGTCGTCGAAAATGGTGGCAGTGGCCGGAGGTGAGATGAGAGTTGAGAGAGATTAGCGGGTGAAAGAGAGTGAGAGTGAGGATAGAGAAATAGATATGAGAAAAATGGGGCGAATGAGGAGAAGGGAGCGTCTGATTAGGTTTTATAAGTTATTTCTGACGAACTTTCCGTCGGACATAAGTCCCTCGGAATTATATTACTTCCGACGTAATGTCCGTCGAAAATAACTTCAGTTTCGTCGAATTTATGTTTTGCGCTAGCGGGAAACTTGGCGCCAATGGGGGTATTCTAGTTCTAACGGAATTTCGTCGTACTTATGGTAATTTCGAGGGACTTATGTTCGACGAATTATTCCATCGTAAATAACCTTATTCCGATAGAATTAAATCCGCCGAGACTATTTCCGTCGAGCTTAAGGGTGTTTTTTATAGTGTGTGTTGATTCAATTAGTTTGGTTTAAAAGATTATAACTCTTTGAACAAGCTATTCAGACAAAGGATGTATTGTTTCGGGCTAAGAAGCAATTGAACTAAAGAAATGGCTCGGGATGAAACAATGGAATTGATGCAATGGTTTAAGTTGATAAGACCATTGAATAAATCATTACAATGGTTCAACATATACTTTTAAAGGAATATATATCTCTAAGGCTGAATGACACTGTGGGCAAGGAAATCGTGCCTTGCTAGTTAGGGTTTTGTGTTGGCTGAGGATCAGAGAAATCCATGAAGAGCACGGAATTGATTGATTGATTGAAGAGGGGAGAAGAACAGGTGGACGATTACTACAATGACACGCGTGACAGAACTCTCAGAATCCGAAAATCTTGTTAGGGTAACAGGGATTCAGAGAGCCTTCTTGAGCGCTTCGGGTTGAGAGAATGTCCAAGTCCAAAGTCCAAAAAGAGGTCCCCTCCTTCATAGAATGGAAGGGATATTTATAGAGTTTTCTGAAACTTAAGTAGTCACATGTCAGGCACATGTCTTTAGAAAAATTCTAGAAATACCTTTTAGTCATTAGAATAATGCCCATATCGTCTTGTTCTTCTAGCCACCAATCCAATCCCTCAGTCAATTTCCAAAATGAGCCACCTCCACGAGCCTTCTGCCTTGGGACACGTGGAGTCTTCTCTCGGGTCTAGTACATTTATTTTTGGCTTTTCCGTCTTCTTTCAATTAGGCTATGCGAACCCTAATTTATACATTTAATGAGATTGTGGAACCCTAATTGTGCATTTAATTCAATTAGGTCATGTGAACCCTAAGTTGCACTTGGGCCCACAGACACTTCTGCCCCTCCAAGTTGCCACTCACTTTCAAAGTCGTCCCTAAAGTTTATTTTTCGTCAGTTAGGTCCTTAAAGTGATATTTTATGAAACTTTACTCACTTTTTAAAAAATAAAAAATTCTATTTTTTCTGAAAATAATTTTTATATTTTTGAATCTATATTTCATGAAAATTTACTCGTTTTTAAAATAATTTATTTTTTTTCTTCTAAAAATAAAGTTTTATTTTTTAATTTATTTTATTTTGAATCTATATTTTATGAAATTGTACTCATTTTTTTTAAAAAAATCTATTTTTTTCTGAAAATAAAGTTGTATTTTTATGAATATATATTTTTTGAAACTTTACTTATTTTTTTTAAAAAAAATTATTTTTTTATTTTTTTTCTTAAAATAAAAATAATAAAATCGGGTAACTTAGAGGGACAGAAGTGCAAAAAAAGTTGAATCGAATTAAAGATAAATAGGTCGGGTTACAGTCAAATCGGATAAAAGGGACAGAAACGCCAAAAAATATCACTTTAAGGATCTAATTGACGAAAAATAAACTTTAGGGACGATTTTGAAAGTGAGTGACAACTTGGAGGAACAAAAATACCATTCAACCTTTTAAATATAAAATCTTATATGAATTTCTTTGTTTAAGTTTTGAAAATTACAAATATGTTATTTAATAGTATTTTTTTGTTTATTTATGATAATAATTACTTGTACTAAAATCAAAGAAATTCTATGAATTTTGGTTTTCTAAAATTTTGCAAACGGACTTCACAAAGTCAAAACTATGTCTAATCTTCATGTACACTATATATATAGTGCATATTATAGTGTATGCAACTTCTCATATATACACATCACGAGGCCAATTTTTTTTTAAAAGAATCTCATTCATAGCCTCATCGCAAAATATTGATCAATTTGAATCATTCATGGGGAGCTAAGAAATATCATATTCAAAACATCCCAAACATTGTCCATAATATTTTCATACCATAAGTTTTCGTCGCTAATGCTCCAAATGTGAATTTTAAAAAGAAGAAAGTCAAGCTCATTTAGCACAACTCAAAAAAAAGGGACATTGAGACTTAAAGGAAGGGTGGGTGGGTGCGTGGGTGCGTGGGTGGGAGGGGAAGAAAAAAGAACTAAGAGAAAAGAAAATATAAGGTCGAATGACAGACAGGGCTGGTAGATGCTGTACAAATTAAGCACAACCCAAACATGCTTCAAGTGCCATGTGCTTAGGCAACAAGAGATTCAAAGTTCTAGTTCAACAACTGTAATTAAATTAAAACAGTCATTTCACTAAACTTTAGAGCCAAAAAAATCCCAGAATTAACAAGATTATGCCACAATCAAGAAGAATTCAGCGAGAACGAAGAAAAAAGATACTTAGCTCCTGACCAACATTACCATCCGGATGATCAATCAAATGAAATGTTTCAGAATCAGACGATCCGCGAACCCGTTGAAAATTCCCCCTAAGGTACATTATTTCATCATCAAGATCAAGTTCCTTAGCACTTATTACTCCTGCCCCTACAACAACCGATTCCATGCGGCCTAAAACCTCCATATCGGCCTTGGAGGGTTTTCGTTTCAGAGCAAACCCTACTTTCCTTCCATTGCAGTACATATTCCATATTGGCATGGACAAAAGGGAGTTATTTGAATCCATGCTATTTCTCACATTAGAGGTGGATTCAAGCGCAATTCTTAGAAGTCCGCCGCGCATTTCCCTAGCTAAAATTGTTGTGGGGATAGCTAGTTCAAGGAGGAGGAGTGGGGTGGTGGATTTAGGGTTTGTTTGGATACAAAAGCTAACTTTTCCGCGGCGGTGGCCGAATATTGTGCCGGTTATAGTGGTGGAAGGGTTGAGAGTAGGAATATGGGGGATATAGTAATTTTGCTTCATGCAAGTTTGTTGTTTGATTTCATGTTGCTCTATGAAGGCACAGTTGCAAGTGGGAATGAGAAGCTCTAGGATGGAGCGGAGGAGCCGCCATGAACGGACTTGTTTGTGGCAGTCCACTGCTGTGACACCGCTGACTACTTTGGTTGCACCAACGGATGAATAAGACATTATGTTCTTGACGCACATTGAGAGGCAAATGAGCTAGGGTGGTTTATATATATACATAGGGGGTGTTGGGAAGAATATTAATTGTCCCTACCAATTGGTCGCCAGGTCATGTGAAAAATCTATGAGGTTACGAGTCATTAAAGCACTTTATATTATTTAATGAACTTATTATTATATATATACATCGAATTTTATTCTTTTGATTGGCTTTCAATTGATTATACAATTTTTACATCTCTTTTCAAATTAATCAAAAGAATAATATTGGACATCTTAAATTATAACTAAAACTTATTTGTATCATTTTTCATCATCATGGTGGAATAAGAATCACTATTCTTAAAGTTTGCGTAATACAAATACAAATAAATATTCTTAAACTATATATATATATATATATATATATATATATATATATATATATATATATATATCCTTCCGCGCCATACAAGCGCCATACAAATACAGTTTACAACTGTTGAACTACTACGTTATAGGAATCTATCATCTGACCTTTTAATTTCTAGACTATACCACACAAATTAATTAAGATATTTCTTTATTTTACTGTATATTTTTTGGATGGACTTTGAGACAACAAAGCGTTGAATAGGAGAAAACAAATTCGTACCTTTTCGCTTTCTAGCCTGTTTACGCACTCATGTCCTCCTCCTTTTATCCCTTTCACTTCCGTCTCTACTTTTCTTAAACATGACAAGAGAAATTAAAGTGTAAAATTTTCAATTATGCAAGTTTTTGTTCCAACAAGAGAGACTGCTTAATTGATATAATCTATAGTTATACTAATTTAATTCTTTAGTTAGGCTGTCTAAACCAAAAGTTTAGTATTGATAATTATAAACATTATGAAAGTGATTACAAGTATTTTAACATACTCAACCAAGTCAACTTCATTTGTACTAGCTGGATCTCAAAGTTGCTAAAGGCACTCCATTTTTGTAAAGTATCTCAAATTCCTTGGTGGATTTAACAATTTACCTCCATGTCTTCGAATTGGATCACAGCTTACATTTTAATTGAATTTCAAATATATGGAATTTCAAACATATTGATAATTCCAAATTTTGAGTTCTAATCATTGGAGTTGAATTGCAAAATATAACTGTTTTAATTTATAGTGCTAGTAATATCAATTTCCAACGTTTTATAAGAAACTAAGACAAGAATGCAAACCTAGATCTTTCTTCTTGTACTCTAATAATTTTTCCTTATTGTGAAGTTTATTTTTCTCTTTCGTAGAACTTGTTTTCTCTATAATATAACTGATTTTTTTTTATCTTTTTGTGAGAGAATTTTATTCTCATCTCTTGAGAGTTTGTTCTCCAGTTGGCATATTTTTTCCATTCATGAGAATTTTCTCGGTGCATGAATGGTTGAAGATCGATAGATTGTTCAGATTTGGACTTGACGTTATCATGATGACTAATTCTTCCTTTCCTCATTTTGAAAAACTGCTTAAATCTGCATATTTTGTTATTACTTTAGGATTATGACGGGTTTTCAAGAGTTTATCTAGTGTCCACTAATTGTTCCTACGATTGAGTACTCTTTTCCTGATCATCTATTATTATGTTTGAAAGGATTCAAATTTCAATTTTTTGTATTATAATTTTTTCATCATTTATAATCATTTACATGTAGTTTTAATACATTTCAATTAATTAGACCGTTTGATAAAAAAAAATTTCACTATACAACCTACATGTGTATGTATAAAATGTTTAATAAAGCCGAATAAAAAACTATTGAATCATAATGAGACTATTGAATCATTGAATGAGAGTAGGAGACTCATAATATAGAAAGTTGATTCGTGAAAAGTTAACATGAAATAAATATCATATGAAAAATTAAAAATATGGCCTTCTTGGGTAGCAATAAGACACGTCGATTAAAAGCCTGCTGTCTCTGAGTAGATTATATATAAAATAAAATTAGCACTTTTTTAAATTCCAATTTTTGTGTATAAACACAAACATATATATAATTAAAGGATTTTTCACTTTGGGGAATTATATATGAGTTAGACAGGTAAGAAGGAGTGAGACACAACATGGTGTGCCATGTCAGTGTCTTTGTCAATGTTCTCAATAGCAGACAAACACCACAGCGCTTTTGTTTGCTACATTTTGTTTTTGGCTCAAATTAAACATGCATGCATGCATGCTATGCTATGCTAGCTAGCTAGCTTTATTATTTGGATTTCATTTGATAGGTGACATAAATAGTGAGTATAATACAGTTTGGACAAGATTCAGGAGGTCCAAATATTATTAAGTTATATTTCAGATTTTGTCCACCTAATAGAATCAACATATGGATCTTCCAGGATTTAGATATGGCTGAATTATTTTTGAGTCATGTTATATATAGTAAAAGATGCAACGTATATCAATATATGAGATTAGACAAGATTATAAAATTAACTCATTGTATCAAATATATCCTAAACGTATTATTAATAAAATTTATCTATCGATAAAATTGGGAAAATTGAGCTCTGATGCATATTTTTTAATTCAGATGGCATCTTTGGCAGTGAAATCTTTCTTGAGTTCCCGTTTGGAGTAGATTTTTCTCACACACTATATATCTATTTATGGCTACCATATCTGTATCATTCATTTATAGATCCTACGGTTGCGATTAAAAAAATTTTACTTCCTTCCGCAACACTGTTGCGGACCTTGCGGTAGGATAGTTGCCTACATCAACAATGTTATGGTCGGTATCCTACCGCAACATTGTTATTGTAGGGAGAGTTATACTTTTAAATTGTGTTTGTCATATATATATATATATATATATATATATATATATATATATATATATATATATATATATATAGTCCGCTTTTCTATCAAACTAGAAGGAGCGAACTAAGAACGAACTAGCTATAGCAACAGCTTTTTCCGTCGCTATAGCATAGAAAACCAGTTTTATGCTATAGCGACGGAAAAACCCGTCGCTATAACCGGTTTACTCCCTCCAGTTCGCTGAAGAGAGCCGGGCTATATATATATATATATATATATATATATATATATATATATATATATATATATATATATAAATGATCCATAGAATACGTTAGACAGATGGACTGTTTCAACTAACGCTCATCCAGTCGTCCAAAATTAAAGTAAATGACTGAGATGAGGGCCAACCGCTACTCTCTCTAGCGGCTGGCCGCTACTCCCTCTAGCGGCTGGCCGCTACTCCCTCTAGCGGCCAATCAAAACGATCGTGTATTGACTGAGCGCTAGAGGGAGTAGCGGCCAACAAATTTTTTTTGACTTAATTACTGATTATCCTTATACATACTACTTATTAATCAGTAAAATAAAATAATAAAAAATTATAAATATAATCAGTAATTATCTTATTAATAAAATAAGTATGTATAAGGATAATTAATAATTATCGTCTTATGATTTTTAATTATAAATAGGAAATAGTGATTGAATTTATATTATATTCCTACTCAAATATATAAACTCAATCACTATTTTCTATTTATAATTAAAAATCATAAGATGATAATCAGTAATTATTCTTATACATACTTATTTTGTTAATAAGTATAAAGATAACTAATGATTATCCTTATAATTATCCTTATAATTTTTTATTATTTTATTTTACTGATTAATAAGTAATATGTATAAGGATAATCTGTTAATAAGTATAAGGATAAGTATAAAGATAATTACTGATTATCCTTATAATTATCCTTATAATTTTTTATTATTTTATTTTACTGATTAATAAGTAGTATGTATGAGAATAATCAGGATAATCAGTAATTAAGCTAAATTTTTGGTTAGCCGCTAGAGGGAGTAGCGACTGGGCCCTCATCTCAGCCATTCACTCTAATTTTGGACGACTGGATGAACGTTAGTTGAAGCAGTCCTTTGGCTAAAGTATTCTATGGATCATTTTCCATATATATATATATATATATATATATATATATATATATATATATATATATATATATATATATATATATATATATATTGGGTTGCATCCGCAGCAACCCTTTTTTGGCCCCATGTTGTAACGACTGGAGCAAAAAAAAAATTGTAACAAGCTGAGCAACTGGTTGTTGTGGATGCAACCCCTATATATATATATATATATATATATATATATATATATATATATATATATATATATATATATATAACTGATCTAAAACATATTTCTTAAATAACATATTTTTATTAAAAGTATGTCGTTTTAAAGATTCTTTTAAAAAATAAGTGGGGCCGCGAGTGATATTTTTATAAATAAAAGGAAGTGGGACCAAAACGACATAGTTTTAATAAATGTATACTATTTAAGAGAGATATGATATTTAAGAGATGTTTTAGATCCATCATGTACATATATATTCAATTCTATTTTCAAGTATAATGAGTATTTTAGTTTAATAGTGATCACATAGTTTGTGAAATTTTATTATTAAATTTGAGTACATAAGGTCGCTTTTTGTTTGTTGTAAATTTTTGTGTACTTGAGGAAAGGTCGGTTATAAATTATTAAAGCTTGCTTCTAGCATAAATGAAAACCTCCAAAACTCAAAGAAAAAGATGCTAAAATATGTAAAAAGTTGAAAATACATGTATATACTCAAAGGCGGATACACATTTGGGTTGGGATTTTTGACAAATATCTAGTACTTATATATCTTCAATAACCCATGAAAATTGCAAATTAAATTGGGAAGGAATTGAAGCTTATTTTCGGCAAGAGAAAATTGATTTTGGCTAACATCAAAGAATATAACAAGAATTTTCATGAAAGGTACAATATAAGTTTTAGTTCAGTTATGAAATTAAAGCCATAGTGTCGATTTTGCTATGTTAGCTATAAGCATTTGTGAATTGTTTGTGGAAATGGGAATATATATGGTGGGTGGAGAAATAAGGAAAAAGGATTGAAAAATTCTTGGTTTAATTATTTTTAAATGGTTATGAGATATGTCTTTTAAAGTTATACACTTTACATGTTTGATTAAATTTCTCTTAGAGTTTGTGAAGTTTTAAAAGTGAAAACTTGATGTTATTATAAGCAAGAAAGCTTATGTTTATAAAATATGTGTCTCAAGTGGTTTAACTGAATTAGAAATAGTTTAGAAGTAAGTTTAAATGAATTGAGTAATTTTGGTTTAGTTAGAAAACTGATGTGGCTGAGCAGTTTTGAGCCCATATAAAACATGTGTGAAACATTTATTTGAACTAGTTTATATTTTTTTAAAATAGTATGTCATACCTTCTATAACATGTTAAAAATTGGTTCCAATTGGATGTGTATAGGCTAAGTTAAAAAATTTGTAAAATAGCTACAAAAAAATGCAAAATTTGGGAATTCTGGGCAGAAGCCCAGGGCGCTATAGCGCTGAGATAGAACGCCGCAACTCTGGTCCCTACTCTAATTTTTAATTCTTGTTCCGATTCTATAGCCAATGCAAAAAAAATTCCAGCTCCCCCTTGTATATACTACTATTGGTTTCGACTTTTTGGGTGGGATAAGATACGAAGGAGCAGAAAGTGAGAGAAATTGGTGTGCCAATTGACATCCATGTGTTAGTAACAGGAAGAATATTTTGGGCGGCCTTTTATTTACAGGTATCTTAAAGACCATCATCTGCGAGGCCCAGCCTCAGACTATTGTACTAGAAATATCACCTAAAAGGGTTTGGGTTGTTGGCAACAGAAGCCCAACTTGAGGTGGGGAACACATCCAGAGTTTATATACTCCATCCGTCTTGCCATAAATATTTTTGGGTTCTTTACAGAAATATACAACAATTAAAAAGTAATTATACCATTAGTGTATGCACAAAATAATTATAAAAAGAGTGTAATTAAGACTCATATTACAAAAATAGTATAATTCACATTAATAAGGAAACCTAAAATCAAGGGGAAATAATTGCCATAATTAATAATTCAAATTTAAATATTTGAGATCTAACAACAAAAATAAATTCAAATTCAAAATAAAAGGAGGGAAAATCAAAAAAAATATCTTCTTCATCTTAATCTTCATCTCCCTCACCGCTCATTATCTTCATCACGCCTCCTATCTCTTCCCCTTCATCATCATCCTTCGTCAAGTTGATTGGTTGATATTTATCACTTCATATATGTGAAATAAGTACTTTACTTTTACAAATATTGAGTTAATTGACGATATATGTTTGTAAATGTAATATTTTATGTGAATGTTAGAATTTTGCTAAAATATAACGAGCAATATAATAATTTACACTTTAATCTTCTTTAACGGTTTAAAAAATAAGTTGAAATAAATATAAAATGTAAGACCCCAAATTTTATGAATAAAGATTTAATTTTCTCGAAATATATAATATTTAAGCAAGTGGTTATATAATATTCGATCGGTCGGGGAATATTCCTTTTAACAGGGAATATTCGTACGACGGCACAATCATTGGTGGACGCCACAACGAAAGTATTGTCGTAGTTAGAAAACGACATAATTATCTTTTTATAAAAATAACGACGGAGGTGTTACCGTTAAAACTGTTGAACTACCCGGTAGTAAAAGTATACTAATACGCATGGTTGCATAGTAGCACACGGTATTGATTATTGATGCTTACGTGAGAAGTCACTCAGTTATACTCAATTATTGCTACAGTAATTGCTGCATCATATCTCTCATATTATTGATTCATTATTGTCACAGTATCATCTGCATAATATGATATATTAATAAATCAATAATTGAGACGACAAAGTTATTCATATTATTATTTGCAATATTGACAATGTCTAGAAGTTCTGTCAATGAGAGGTTTGGTCATCTAACCAATAAGGAGAAATCCTTATCGAAAAGCCCCCTCTTTCTTGGAAACTACCTAGTTGTTAAATATTGTGAATTATAATATTAATGATGAATAAGTTCGTGTTGATTAAAGATGAAATTGATAGTTCCATTGTGTGGGAATTATTAGTGTTAGTAGAAATCGATATTTATTTCGATAATAATTGATGTCTGGAGGTTATATTAACCAATCGGGTATTCGGGACACTTTTCGTGTCGGAGTACTATTTACAGGTTACTATTCACCCGGTTACTATTCACTCTAGTATTGTTCACTCAGGTATTTGGGACACTTTTTGTGTCGGGGTACTATTCCTGAAGTACTATTCACGGGGTACTATTTACACGAAAAATATATTTCTTTTCGGTCCAAATCATTTTTGAGTACAATATTATTCCATGAGAAGATGTGATAATTTTTCAGACAGTTGGTTGAAATTATAATAGTAAATCAATATGGATCGTTGGTCTAAAGTTTTAATAGTAACTTGTCCCTTTGATTTTCCAAGAGTTACTTGTCTCTTCGGTGTTCCAAGAGTTAATTGCCCCTTCGCAAATAGTAGCTGTCTCTTCAATATTACCAAGAGTCATTTTGACCCTTCGTTAAGATCAAGAGTGAATTTCAGTTCTTCTATAAATAGAAGCTCATTCCTTCATTATTTCTTACGAATTCACTGAAACTCAAGAGAGAGAAACTATAGAGAGAAAGAGGAAAAGTATTCTGCTACTTCACTACTCTAGTATTCAGTTTTTCTAAGGTAAGGGATATTATTTGGTGTACTCGTAAGGGGTATTATTTCTTTCGTATTCATGAAGAGAGCTATTGTTATTCCATTCTTTATTATTATGTTGAAATAACCTGTATATGCGAAGTACCGCATATATGGTGAAATTCTTTTGTTATTCCATTCTTTATTATTATGTTGGAATAACCTGTTTATGCGAAGTACCGCATGGTAAAATTCTTCTGTTATTCCATTCTTTATTATTTTGTTGGAATAACTTGTCTGTGCGGTCTATCGCATGCCTGATGAATTCTGTTGATATTTTATTCTTTATTATTCTGTTGGAATATCCTGTCAGTGCGGATTACGCATGACCTGGTTCCATTCTTTATTATTCCAATTGGAATATCCTGTCAGTGCGGATTACGCATGACCTGGTTCCATTCTTTATTATTCTGTTGGAATATCCTGTTAGTGCAGATTACGCATGACCTGGTTCCATTCTTTATTATTCTATTAGAATAACCTGTCTGTGCGGTCTATCGCATGCATAATGAATTCTTCTGTTATTCCATTCTTTATTATTCTGTTGGAATAACCTGTCTATGTGGATTACCACATGCATGGTGAATGATCCTTCGTATTCATTCCTTATTAAATTGTGGAAATGATCTGTTTACGTGGATTACCGTATGGCAGGCGAAAATCTATTTGCAGTTTCATATATTCTATTATACTCAGTTGGTTAAAGCTTTGGCTTCTGTACTCCATGAAATTAGGGGAATATCCTTGATATTTGCGCTTCATCCAGTATCTTTTCATGGAAATATTCTTCTGAGCATTCTTGAATTTTACTCTACAAAGCAGTATCATGTTGACAATTTGGACGTTATTGGTTCCTGGATAAATTAATTTATAAATCTTTAAAATTTATTCTTGAACTTGTTTTATTGAATTATTATGTCATTGTCATCATCCTCATTCTGATGAAAGTCATCTTTGGCTTACGTGCATAGATGGACTTGATATGATTATGACCAGGGATTATTCGGTATAATCATGACCGTAATGTGACGAATAATGTGGTAAAAGTCCTCATTGACATGTAGTTCATTGGTGGACAGTTGTTGGTATGATTATGACCAGGGATTATTCGGTATAGTCATGACCATTGATGATTACATGAATATCCGTGGCCGTGGAGCAGGGATGATTCAATTTTATTTATTAAGCTGAGTCTGAGCGATAAAGTTGATGAAAAACTTTTTAAATCATAGAAGATAGTAGATTTTATACTTTACTTGACTCTTCTAATGGATTGCTTATTTCCGCTGCAGTTGTTGATCTAAAACTTGTTGTCTATTGTATTCTATCAGTTGTTATACTGTTGAAGGCTAATGATAACTTATTCTGCGTTATCTTAGTCATAATATTTTTTAATGCGCTAGTTGAGCTCACCCTTTTGCTTTCATTGTTCTCTTCAGGAAATGAGAACGTAGCTGAGACTAGTCGAGGAACAGAGTGATGGTCCTAGATGGTGCATTAGTAGTCCTCACTATTCTGTGAAATAGTGTAATAATAATTGTAATGAGGACACCATTGAGTGTGAATATTGTCTAGATGACAATATTCTTGTTTAAACTCTCAGCTATGTTTTGTCGTATTTTACAAGACTGTTGTATAATTAAGTTGTATTTGAATTTATGTATCATGTATCTGGCGACTCAAGATGGGTGATGTATACCTGTTTTGGGGGCGTCACACAAAATATCATTATGATAAATGTTGCGTATTAAAATAATTTATATTTTTTAAAATAAAATTTTAAGATTTTATGATCCATCATGTACACCAAAAAATAAATCATGCGGACTTTATTAACAACAACCTTGCATGCAACAACAATAGAGTAAAATACATTTTGCACTCTAAATTTTATAGGTATATTGAGGTTTGCACCCTAAACTTCTAAATGTGCCCACTTGCACCCTAAAATTTAATTTGCATAACAAAAAACATCCTCCGTACTCTCAACCAATTAAAAATGACTTGAAGTTCATGTTAATCTATGATTAATACTTTAAAAAAATAATATATTTACATTAAAAGTAAAAAAAACAATTAAATTAACATCGCTCATTCTCTCTCTTCACTCCCATTCATCTTTTTCATTTTAAACCCAAAACCACAATAAACATTTACTCTTCATCAACCCTAATTTCTAAAATTAACACCCAAATGTTAACCACTTTACTTTCTCTCTCTTGTTTTTTTTTCATTTTCATCACCATTGGTACATCTTCTTTCTTTTTCATCACATTTTTATCATCACTATTACATCTCCTTCACCCTTTCATCCAAAAAAAGTAGAGTAAAGAGATATGCATGATTAGAGATAGAAAAGAAAAATTCATCTCCACTCTTTCATCCCACAATATAGAGAAAAACAAAGAGAGAAAGTGAATCTTGATATTTCTTTTCAGATTGAACTTCCACAAATACCTTAAACCTTCATTTAATTTTGATCTCTAACTTTAACTCCAATTTCTAATCTCACACCCAATAAAATTCACATCAAATTGCTCCTTTTCTTCATCTTCACAACAATAATGTTAAACCTAAAATCTAACCCCAAATTGGATTTTATTGATATTTTTAGTTAATTGGGTGAGAAATTTTTAGATCAATTCGGGGTTGGTGTGGGTTAGGGTTTTACTCATTGATGGTTAAAATGGACTTGGATGAAAATTTTTTATCGGGGATGAAACAATGAATTGAAGTCACAATTAATTGATTATATCGTTGCTATGTAAACATCATGTTGCTAACCATGGTCCATGGCTGACGAAGATGAACTGAGTGACGAGAAAGAGGGAGAAAGAGAAGTGTGGCGGTGTTAGGTTTAATTAATTTTTATTTTCATTTATTAGTTTTAATATTATTATATTATTTTTGTTAATAGTTTACTTATTTTATCATTAAAAAATAGAACATAAACTCCCAGTCATTTTTGACCGGTTGAGAGTTTGGAGGGTGCTTTTTGTTATGTAAATTAAACATTTGGGTTCAAGTAAGCACATTTAAAAGTTTAGGATGCAAACCTCAACATGCTTGTAAAATTTAAGGTTCAAAGTGTATTTTAGTCAACAAAAATATTTTGCAAGCTTTCTAAACCTAGACGCAAACGATAAGACCCCACGTCCCCGGACCCACCTCCATAATCTCATCTCACCCAATTTTAGATAATTCCCGAACAAACATTTTTACTAACTGACTGTCCAACAGCTCACCAGTCAAACAATTCTTACTACATCTAGCGGTCGTCAATTTTCCACGTGTCACTACTTTATCCCCACATATAATCTCTTACTTCCCGCCACGAAAATATCCCTTCCTGTATATTACTATCATCCTTCTCCTCTTATAACCATATTTTACAAATTTAGAAAACCAATGACCAATCAAAATCGTCCATCAAACTTTCACGCGCTGTCATCACATATAAATGTACTCTATCTTGAGGTGGAAACACCACTCTCCGTCGAGCAGAGTAGAGGCGTAGCGCCTCATTATAATTATGAATTAACAGTAATAGTCGTCGTCGTAGTGGTTACTTTCTTCTTTATCGGCTTCTTATCTATTTACGTTCGCCAATGCGGTGTGAATTCCGATGGACCATATCCTCGCCCCTCCAGCACCGCCGCCGTAGAAAGTCGTTCACTACGGACTTCTAAAGGACTTAATTTGTCGGTGATAGATACGCTTCCAATCTTTATCTATTGTGATATAAAGCAGCTAAAAATCAACAAAAAGAGCGTTAGAATGCGTCGTGTGCATATCGAAATTTAAAGAAATTAAAACTCTTTGGTTGCTGCCGAGGTGTGATCACGTGTTTCATCCCCAATGTATTGACACTTGGTTAGCTTCTCACTCCACATGTTCGGTTTGTCGAGCAAATCTCAGTGTAAATGAACGTGATGGTGACTCGGAGCGTGATGTTGAATCAATCAGGTTGCCGAGTGAGCAATTGTAAGACCCCAACTTATTAATGAATAAAATCAAATTTTTTCTAAATATTATTGTGAATAATAAGGGGTTAATTTGATATAATACTTTGGTTATGGGTGAAATGTGCAAATTTTGCAAAATAAGCAAGTGCTATAAAATATTCATTTTGTCGGGGAATATTCGTTTGGTTGTGGAATATTCTTGCTGTCGAGGAATATTCGTACGACGGCGCAGCCTTGTGTGGGCCCCATAACGAAAAGCGATTGGATGAAGAAAACGACAAGTATAAGTTATTTATAAATAACGGCGTAGTTGTTACCGTTAATACTGTTGGAATACCCGGTGGTTAAAATACAGTAGTACACGGTATTGCACCAATTATTGATTCTTACGTAAGAAGGCACTACTCAATAATTGTTACAGTAGTTATTATTCAATATTTTATTTTATTGATTCAATAATTGCTGCGTTGATATTTTATATTATTGTTGTTTCAATAATTGTTGCTGCACAGTATTTTCCTTTATCAGAACAATAATTCATATTATTTGAATAATATTATTAGATAACATTATTGGTAATGTCTAGAAAGTTTTGTCTAAGGAGAGGTTTGGTCATCTAATTGCGCGCCAGTAAGGAGAAATCCTTATTGAAAAGCCCCCTCTTTCCTGGGAACGGTCTGGTTGTCATAAATGTGATTCTGTAATATTATTTATGAATAATTAATTATTGATTCATATGATAAGAAAATATTTATTTTATGTGGATATAAATGAGGGATATATTTTTGTGGTTAAAAATGAAGGAGTTAATGTTGAGGTTTTTATCAGTATTTTTGTCGGAATGGAGGTATTAAAAATCAGGGTTTTTGAGATATTTTACGGGGGTTATAATTTTTAATCCGACCGTTGGATCGTTGTAAGACCCCAATTTTTATAAATAAAGATGAATTTTCTATAAATATTATTTTTGAATATTATGGAGTTAATTTGATATAATGTTATAGTTGTGGGTAATATTTATAAATTTTGCAAAGTAAGCAAGTTGTTATAAAATATTCGTTTGGTCGGAGAATATTCTTTTTGTCGAAGAATATTCGTACGACGGCACAATCATTGGTGGACCCCACAACGGAATTATTGTCGGATTGAGAAAACGACAGAATTATCTTTCTATAAAAATAACGGCTGAGGTGTTACCGTTAAAACCGTTAAAACTGTTGAACTACTCGGTAGTAAAAGTACAGTAATACGCGTGGTTGCATAGTAGCACACGGTATTGATTATTGATGCTTACGTGAGAAGTCACTCAGCTATACTCAATTATTGCTACAGTAATTGCTGCATCATATCTCTTAAATTATTGTCATAGTATCATCTGTATAATATGTTATATTATTAAATCAATAATTGAGACGTTGTGGTAAGTTTGGTTATTTTATGGGGGGCCATATGTCATCATCTAAGAGTCTCTTCGTCAATAGTAATTACCGTCGTCAATAGTAATTACCGTCGTCAATAGTATTTACCTTGGTCAATAGTAATTACCTTCGTCAATAGTATTTACCTTGGTCAATAGTAATTACCTTCGTCAATAGTATTTACCTTGGTCAATAGTAATTACTTTCATCAATAGTAGTTGTCCCTTCAATATTACCAAGAGTCATTTGACCCTTCGTTAAGACCAAGAGTCATTTGACCCTTCGTTAAGACCAAGAGCCACCCTCAGTTTTTCTATAAATAGAGGCCTAGGGCTTCATTATTTTTCACGAATTCATTCAAGCTATAGAGAGAGAAAGTATAGAGAGAATAAGAGAGAGAGAGACTAAAAGTATTCTGCTACATCACTTTTCCAATATCCAGTTCTTTTAAGGTAGGGAATATTATTTCTTTTATATTCATGAAGAGAACTTCTGTTATTCCATTCGTTATTATTCTGTTGGAATAACCAGTATACGCGGTCTACCCTATACTTGGTGACATTCTTCTATTATTCTGTTGGAACATCCTGTCTGTGTGTTTTACACCGGACCTGGTTCCGTTTATTATTCTGTTGGAACATCCTGTCTGTGTGTTTTACACCGGACCTGGTTCCGTTTTTTTTATTATTCTGTTGGAACATCCTGTCTGTGTGTTTTACACCGGACCTGGTTCCATTATTTATTATTCTGTCGGAATATCCTGTCTGTGCGTTTACGCCGGACCTGGTTCCATTATTTATTATTCTGTTGGAATAACCTGTCTGTGCGGTCTATCGCATGCATGGTGATTTCTTTTGTTATTCCATTCTTTATTATACTCAGTTGGTTAAGTTTTGACTTCTATACTCCATGAAATTTGTGGAATATCCTTGATAGTTGCGTTTCATCCAGTATCTTTTCAAGAAAATATTCTTCTAAGCATTCTTGAATTTTACTCCACAATGCAGTATCATGTTGACAATTTGGACGTTGTTAATTCCTGGATAAATTAATTCTTGAACTTGTTTTATTGAATTCTTATATCATTGTCATCATCCTCATGTTTATAAAATGTTGAAAGTCATCTGTGGCTTGTAGTGCATAGATGGACTTGGTATGATTATGACCAGGGATTATTCGGTATAATCATGACCGTAATGTTACAAATGATGTGGTAAAAGTCCTCATTGGCCCGTAGTGCATTGATGGACAGTTGTTGGCATGATCATGACCATTAATGAATACACGAATATCCTTGGCCGTAGTGCAGGGGTGATTCGATGATGTGGATTATTTTATTAAGCTGAGTCTCAGCGATCACAGTGTTGAAAAACTTTTTAAATCATAAAAGATAGTAGAGTTTATTTTCTACTTGACTCTTTTAATGGATTGCTTGTTCCGCTACAGTTAAACTTGATGTCTATTATATTTTATCAGTTTAACATTGTTGAAGGCTAATGATAATTTATTCTGCATTATCTTAGTCATAATATTTCTTACTGGGCTAGTTGAGCTCACCCTTTCTTTCACTGTTCTCTTCAGGAAATGAGAACGTAGCTGGGACAAGTCGGGGTACGGAGTGATGGTCCGAATGATAGTATTAGTTAGTAGTCCTCACTATTCTATGTAATGGTGTGTTAATAAATGTAATGAGGACTCCTTTTGAGTATGAATACTCTCTAGAAGATAATATTTGTATTCAAACTCACAGTTTATGTTTTGTCGTATTGTACACGACAGATGTATTAATCAGTTGTATTTGTATTCTGTACTATGTATCTGACGACCCAAGATGGGTGATGTATACCTAATTTTGGGGGCGTCACAGTTGGTATCAGAGCTTAGGGATATGATCCCTGGCTAAGATGTGAGAATAGAACTAGGAGGGGAGAGACGGGGAATTCCTTCGCTAGTATGACATACCTAAGTTTATTTGCATGGTATTTAATTGGTCGGTCATAATATAAGGATAATATATGACATATCAATTAATTTTTATTTTGTGGCAGTATCTGAAAATGGCATCTGAGAATGTTGAGAATAGCAATGGAGCACAGACGACTGTTGATTCACCACATATCAATAATCAGGATAATGTGCATCAGGAAGGTGTCAATCCTCATGCAAACAACAACACTGACCAAATGATGAATGATCAAATGTTCAGAGGCTTTATGCAATTCATGCAACAACAGGTGAAAGCGGCTCCTGTCCACAACGTAGGTGGAAATACTGGAAACTCTCTGGCGGTCACCGCTAAACAGTTTAAGGAGCTGGGACCACCGGAGTTTAAGGGAGAACCCAAACCACTTGTAGCTGAAACATGGATAAAGCAGATCACCAAGATATTTGATGTCTTGGGTTGCTCCGAGGAGCAAAAGGTTCCCTTTGCCGCCTTTATGTTGCGAGGAGAGGCAGATTACTGGTGGGAATCGATAAAGCGTACTCAACCTGCCGCACTGAAGATGTCCTGGGAGAAGTTCCAAGAGCTGTTTAACGACAAATACTTTCCCGAGAGTATTCGTCACATGAAGGAGGTGGAGTTCATCAAATTGGAGCAGAATAATATGACCGTGTCGCAGTACGAGGCAAAATTTGCGGAGTTATCCCGGTTTGCGTCCCACCTGGTGGATAATGAAGAAAGAATGACGCGGATGTTTTTAAGAGGTTTGAAGCCGGAGATACGTCAACATCTTGTTTCTCATAAACTGTGTTTGTATTCAGATGTTGTAAATAGGGCTCAGTTGGTGGAGCGCGATAACGAGACAACGCAACCAAAAGAGAGCAGCCGGCAAAATGATAATACCAGTGAGAGCAGTCATCGAAGCGGTGACAACAAGCGTGGAGGGAATCAACAGGCCAGAAATGGTAACCACTTCGGTGGTAATCAGGGCCAAAACAATAAGAATGGACATTTCAAGAAGAGGAGATTCAACAATGATGGAAAGACGTCAGCACCAGCACCTGTCGTTAAGGAAGGAGAACGACCACCTATCATATGTTTCAAATGCGGAGGGGAGGGGCACATCAGTCCAAACTGCGCGATGCCGTCCAAAGCATGTTATAATTGTGGAAGAGAAGGTCATTTAGCCCGATTTTGTCGTTTACCGAAGACAAATTCAGCTAGGATGGAGGCACCAAAAGCCGTCCCAGAAAAGTCAAAACCGGTTGTGCAAGGGAGAGCGTTTGTTGTGAACTCCCAGAGAGCAAGGAACCCGAATGAGGTCATCACGGGTAAGCTTATTATAAACTCTAAAGAAGTTTATACTTTATTTGATACCGGTTCAACCCATTCTTTTATTTCTCCTACTTGCGCTCATCGATTAAATTTGATTCCGGAGAAATTAGACTTTGACTTATCTGTGGAAACTCCGTTGGGAGAAACCTTCATTACCTCCACTGTTTATAAGTCTTGTTTGGTTCAAGTTGGTACCCACACATTACCTATCGATCTGATTTCATTAAAAATACTTGCATTTGACGTGATTCTAGGGATTGATTGGTTAACTACTCATTATGCAAAAATTGATTGTTTTCGTAAGGTTGTTAGCTTTCATATTCCTAATCGACCTATTATGCGAATTCAAGCAACCAAACCATTAAAATCAATCGCTGTCATCTCAAGCCATAAAACTATTCGTTTATTGAAAAACGGATGTCAAGCTTTCTTAGCTCATGTCACAGATCTAAACAAAAATACGTCAGCTTTGAATGATATTTCTGTTGTTAATAAATTTCCTGACGTATTTCCCGAAGAACTTCCTGGCCTACCCCCAGAGCGTGAAATTGAATTTTGTATCGATCTTGAACCCGGTACAAAACCCATTTCCAAAGCCCCATATCGAATGGCTCCTATTGAACTTCAGGAGTTAAAGATCCAACTGCAGGAATTGTTAGACATTGGTTTTATTCGTCCTAGTACTTCTCCTTGGGGAGCTCCTGTTCTATTCGTGAAGAAGAAAGATGGAAGTATGCGACTTTGTATTGATTATCGGGAGTTGAATCATGTCACCATCAAAAACAGGTACCCATTGCCACGTATTGATGACCTGTTTGACCAGTTGCAAGGAGCACAATTCTTTTCAAAGATCGATCTTCGTTCTGGATATCATCAGCTGAAGGTTAGAACTGAGGATATTCCAAAGACGGCTTTTAGAACTCGGTACGGGCATTATGAATTCCTAGTCATGTCCTTTGGATTGACTAATGCTCCTGCTGCCTTCATGGATATGATGAACCGGGTATTCAAGGAATATTTGGATCACTTTGTGGTCGTCTTTATTGATGACATCCTTATTTATTCCAAAAGCCGTGAAGATCATGAGCAACACTTGAGGCTGGTACTCCAAAAGCTTCGTGAATACAAGCTTTATGCCAAGTTGAAGAAATGCGAGTTCTGGCTGGAAGAGGTAGCATTCCTTGGGCACGTAGTATCAAGTCGTGGAATATCGGTTGACCCGGCAAAGATTGAAGCTATTCAAAGCTGGGAGCAACCTAAATCAGTGACCGAGGTACGTAGCTTTCTTGGTTTAGCTGGTTATTATCGGAGATTCGTGGAAGGATTTTCTCGAATCGCTACTCCATTAACTCAGCTGACTCGGAAAGATACAAAGTTTGGTTGGAGCGAAGAATGTGAGCAGAGTTTTCAAGAACTCAAGAGGAGACTCATTTCAGCACCTGTTCTAACAATACCATCTGGCTCGGAGGGATTTGTCATCTACAGTGATGCTTCGAGCAAAGGGTTGGGATGCGTTCTCATGCAACATGGAAAAGTCATAGCCTATGCATCAAGACAACTCAAGGAATATGAGAGGAATTATCCTACTCATGATCTAGAGTTGGCAGCTGTTGTCTTTGCACTTAAAATTTGGAGGCATTACTTGTATGGGGAGAAGGTGGAGATCTTTACGGATCATAAAAGCCTCAAATATTTCTTCACTCAAAAGGAACTCAACATGCGACAACGACGTTGGCTTGAACTGTTGAAAGATTATGATCATACCATTCAATACCATCCTGGAAAAGCGAACGTGGTAGCTGACGCATTGAGTAGAAGATCATATGCAAGTACAAGTGCAATATTAACAACGCAAAGGCCCATTTTGTGTGACTTGCAAAGGATGGAGATAGAGTTAAAGACTCCAGGGACCCATGTGATGATGGCGAATATACGAGTAGAACCGACTTTAATCGATAAAGTTAAAGCTGCTCAAGCTACAGACCTGGAGCTGATGCGTATGAGGAAGAAAGTGCAAGAAGGTGTTATGCCGGAAGCAAGAATCGATGAAGAAGGAATACTTCGAGTCAACTCCAGACTTTGTGTTCCTAACAACCCTGATTTAAAGTATGAAATCATGATGGAGGCGCACAACACACCGTTTGCAATCCATCCTGGAAGTACCAAAATGTATCATGATCTTCGTCATACATTTTGGTGGAGCAATATGAAGAGAGAGATAGCGTTGTTTATCTCAAGGTGTCTAACTTGTCAACGAGTCAAAGCGGAGCATCAAGTACCAAAAGGTCCATTGCAACCACTTGAAATTCCAGAATGGAAGTGGGAGCACATTACCATGGATTTCGTTACCGGTCTTCCTAGGGTTTCTCAAGGTATTGATGCGATTTGGGTCATTGTTGATAGATTGACCAAGTCTGCTCATTTCTTACCGATACGAGAAACTTATACACTTGAACGTCTTGCTCGTATGTACATAAACGAGATTGTAAGACTGCATGGTATGCCAGTATCCATAGTTTCTGATCGAGACCCAAGATTCACTTCACGATTTTGGGTTAGTTTACAAAAAGCTATGGGCACGGAGTTACGATTTAGTTCAGCATATCATCCTCAGACGGACGGACAATCAGAGAGGACTATTCAAACTCTTGAAGATCTATTAAGACTCTGTGTCTTTGACTTCAAGGGAAGTTGGGACAAGTTCTTACCATTGGTGGAGTTTTCCTACAACAACAGTTATCAAGCAAGTATTGGCATGGCTCCATTCGAAGCATTGTATGGAAGAAAATGTCGTTCTCCAGTATGCTGGGATGAGGTGGGCGAAGCAACGTTGTTGGGACCGGAGTTGGTACGTATGACTACAGAAAAGATTCAAACGATCCGACAACGTATAAAAACCTCACAAGATCGACAAAAGAGTTATGCTGATCTTCATCGAAAGGACGTGGAATTTGATGTAGGAGATCATGTGTTCTTACGTGTTGCTCCATGGAAAGGAGTTACGAGATTTGGAAAGAGAGGAAAGCTAAATCCTCGATTCATCGGTCCATTTTTAATCCTCGATCGAGTAGGAACTGTGGCTTATAGACTCGCTTTACCGCCAAGTATGTCTCGTGTTCATAACGTTTTCCACATATCCATGTTACGCAAATATGTGGAAGACCCGAACCACATTATTGAGTTAGAACCGGACGAAATAGCGGAGGATTTGACGTATGAAGAAGTTCCTGTTCAAATCTTGGATAAGAAGGAACATATTCTACGCTCCAAGGTTATACCTCAAGTTAAAGTTTTGTGGAGAAACCACGATGTTGAGGAAATGACTTGGGAGTTAGAATCAGAAATGAAATCAAGGTATCCTTACCTCTTCGACATACCAGGTACGTACCCTAATTTCGAGGGCGAAATTTCATAAGAAGGGGAGGTTGTAAGACCCCAATTTTTATAAATAAAGATGAATTTTCTATAAATATCATTTTTGAATATTATGGAGTTAATTTGATATAATGTTATAGTTGTGGGTAATATTTATAAATTTTGCAAAGTAAGCAAGTTGTTATAAAATATTCGTTTGGTCGGAGAATATTCTTTTTGTCGGGAAATATTCGTACGACGGCACAATCATTGGTGGACCCCACAACGGAATTATTGTCGGATTGAGAAAACGACAGAATTATCTTTCTATAAAAATAACGGCTGAGGTGTTACCGTTAAAACCGTTAAAACTGTTGAACTACTCGGTAGTAAAAGTACAGTAATACGCGTGGTTGCATAGTAGCACACGGTATTGATTATTGATGCTTACGTGAGAAGTCACTCAGCTATACTCAATTATTGCTACAGTAATTGCTGCATCATATCTCTTAAATTATTGTCATAGTATCATCTGTATAATATGTTATATTATTAAATCAATAATTGAGACGTTGTGGTAAGTTTGGTTATTTTATGGGGGGCCATATGTCATCATCTAAGAGTCTCTTCGTCAATAGTAATTACCGTCGTCAATAGTAATTACCGTCGTCAATAGTATTTACCTTGGTCAATAGTAATTACCTTCGTCAATAGTATTTACCTTGGTCAATAGTAATTACCTTCGTCAATAGTAATTACTTTCATCAATAGTAGTTGTCCCTTCAATATTACCAAGAGTCATTTGACCATTCGTTAAGACCAAGAGTCATTTGACCCTTCGTTAAGACCAAGAGCCACCCTCAGTTTTTCTATAAATAGAGGCCTAGGGCTTCATTATTTTTCACGAATTCATTCAAGCTATAGAGAGAGAAAGTATAGAGAGAATAAGAGAGAGAGAGAGATAAAAGTATTCTGCTACATCACTTTTCCAATATCCAGTTCTTTTAAGGTAGGGAATATTATTTCTTTTATATTCATGAAGAGAACTTCTGTTATTCCATTCGTTATTATTCTGTTGGAATAACCAGTATACGCGGTCTACCCTATACTTGGTGACATTCTTCTATTATTCTGTTGGAACATCCTGTCTGTGTGTTTTACACCGGACCTGGTTCCGTTTATTATTCTGTTGGAACATCCTGTCTGTGTGTTTTACACCGGACCTGGTTCCGTTTTTTTTTATTATTCTGTTGGAACATCCTGTCTGTGTGTTTTACACCGGACCTGGTTCCTTTATTTATTATTCTGTCGGAATATCCTGTCTGTGCGTTTACGCCGGACCTGGTTCCATTATTTATTATTCTGTTGGAATAACCTGTCTGTGCGGTCTATCGCATGCATGGTGATTTCTTTTGTTATTCCATTCTTTATTATACTCAGTTGGTTAAGTTTTGACTTCTATACTCCATGAAATTTGTGGAATATCCTTGATAGTTGCGTTTCATCCAGTATCTTTTCAAGAAAATATTCTTCTAAGCATTCTTGAATTTTACTCCACAATGCAGTATCATGTTGACAATTTGGACGTTGTTAATTCCTGGATAAATTAATTCTTGAACTTGTTTTATTGAATTCTTATATCATTGTCATCATCCTCATGTTTATAAAATGTTGAAAGTCATCTGTGGCCTGTAGTGCATAGATGGACTTGGTATGATTATGACCAGGGATTATTCGGTATAATCATGACCGTAATGTTACAAATGATGTGGTAAAAGTCCTCATTGGCCCGTAGTGCATTGATGGACAGTTGTTGGCATGATCATGACCATTAATGAATACACGAATATCCTTGGCCGTAGTGCAGGGGTGATTCGATGATGTGGATTATTTTATTAAGCTGAGTCTCAGCGATCACAGTGTTGAAAAACTTTTTAAATCATAAAAGATAGTAGAGTTTATTTTCTACTTGACTCTTTTAATGGATTGCTTGTTCCGCTACAGTTAAACTTGATGTCTATTATATTTTATCAGTTTAACATTGTTGAAGGCTAATGATAATTTATTCTGCATTATCTTAGTCATAATATTTCTTACTGGGCTAGTTGAGCTCACCCTTTCTTTCACTGTTCTCTTCAGGAAATGAGAACGTAGCTGGGACAAGTCGGGGTACGGAGTGATGGTCCGAATGATAGTATTAGTTAGTAGTCCTCACTATTCTATGTAATGGTGTGTTAATAAATGTAATGAGGACTCCTTTTGAGTATGAATACTCTCTAGAAGATAATATTTGTATTCAAACTCACAGTTTATGTTTTGTCGTATTGTACACGACAGATGTATTAATCAGTTGTATTTGTATTCTGTACTATGTATCTGACGACCCAAGATGGGTGATGTATACCTAATTTTGGGGGCGTCACAATCGTGGTAATTTTTGGATATGTTATACATATATAAGTTGAGTATATGTCCACAAATTTTGAACCGTTAAAAATGAACGTATGATTTATTATGAATTTTACGAGATGACTGGTTCAGAAATTATTGAATTTTCGGAGTTTATCATTTTGATGGAAAATTCTAGAAATGGTGGACCCCACTCTTGGTTGGTGAAGAAATGTGCTGAAATTTTTATTCAAATGTGGTGGGTGGGAATAGTAGCAGGTAAAGCCATCAGGTTGCAGGTTAAGTCTGCTTCGGCATGCTAACATTTTCCTATAAATAGAGGGCTAAGTTAGAATTGAAAATCACACCAGAAACAAGTTTTCTCTCTTTCTCTCTCTAGATTATTGAGTGTATTTTATGAGTATTTAGATACTTTAAGAGTTTCTATTCATCAGAGCAAGTTTCTTTCAGCCTTATACCGGTATTCCGACCAGAAGTACTGATATTTTGGGGTAAGAGGTATTATTTATTTCACATTCTGAAGAGATATTATTTTTCGTATTCGTATGAATATTATTTTTGTTCAATATTCATAAGAAATTTTATTTCGTTCAATATTCGTAAGAAATATTATATTCGTTTAATATTCATAATGAATTTTATTTTCGTTTAATATTTGTAAGGGATATTATTTTCTTCTTAATGATATTATTTTCTTCAATATCATTATGCTGAAATATTGATATGAGTTTTTATCAAATTTGGAACTTTTTGTGTCGGGGTTAATATTCACGTATACGACACTATTCACGTATACGGTACTATTCACGAATACGACACTATTCACCAAAAAATAAAAATTTTCCCTTTTTGTCCAAGATGTCTATTATGGTTACTATCTTTGATTGTATCCATATTTTGATCTTTATTTTTGAATTTTGCTTCACAATTGATTATTATGAAGTATTATTGATCTTGGATATACTGTTATACGAATCCCTAATATTTGTCCTTCTGTCTCACTGGATTCGTTCTCTTTAAGATATTTTTCATCATCCTCAGTCCTAAATGATGATATTACTGAATATCTTTGGCCTGTAGTGCAAAGATGTATGATTACTTGATGAATATCTTTGGCCTGTAGTGCAAAGATGAACAGGTGTTGAGATGAACATGACTGACAGGTGATACAAATGAATATCTTTGGCCTGTAGTGCAAAGATGAATATTTGGATAAAGATGATTATTAATTGATGTTACAGGAATAAAATATTGATGATGGACTTTTAAATCTTAGAAGATAGTAGAATTCTTTCTCTACTTGACTCTTCTAATGGTTTGCTGTTTCCGCTGCAGTTGTTGATCTAAAACTTGTTGTCGATTATATTCTATCAGATTTTTCCCTGTTGAAGACTAACGATAATTTGTTGTATATTATCTTAGTCATAATATTCTTTACTGGGCTAGTTGAGCTCACCCTTTTCCTTTTTGTTCCATTTTTCTTCTCAGGAGGTGAGAACATAGCAGGATCTAGTCGGGATATGGAGTGATGGTTCTAGAAAGATGTTTTAGCAGTCCTCACTATTTCTGTAAAATAGTGTTTGAATAATTGTAATGAGGATTTATTTGAGTGTAGATATTGTCCAGAAGACAATATTTGTATTTAAACTCACAGAATGTGTTGTCGTATTTTGCACGACAATTGTATTATTGAAGTTGTAGTTTACTTTCTGTACCATGTATTTGGCGACTCGGAATGGGTGTTGTATACCTATTTTGGGGGCGTCACAGCAATGCTCTAGACCTAGGAGCTCAAAATCAAGTTTCCATCAATATGGAAGATGATAGTGCGAGAAACTCACGAGTTACGGCTCAGAAGTATTGGAGGTCGCACTCGACGGGTCACTTAATTTTTCAATCAAGAGAAAATTGGAAAAGGTTTACGCCAAGATTACCGGAGGAGGTACGAAAGCATACTATAATATTGATAAGATCGATGAGCTGTGTCATCATTTTGGGAGGTGAAGATGGTAGTACTAGTAGTTAAGACTTTATTAAGGAGTAATTCGGACCCGGTTTTCCAATACAAAAAGAAGGCAACTGCCGACGGGCCTTGTCGTCGCTAATGACCCCCCTATCGTCGGCAATGAGGTCATTAACGATGGCAACCCCCGTCGTCCCATAGGTCATCGCCCCTGGCTCCCATCGCTTATCATCGGGAATTAGGTCATTGACGACGACAGGTCGTCGGCAAGAAGTCATTAGCGACGGCATTAGCGACATACAGACCGTCTGTAATAGCCATTTAAAAGATTTATTAGTATAGTCATTGGCGACGGCTTGGCCGTCGCTAATGACTAAGTCCCCATCGCCAATGAACTTAATTTATATTATTTTAAGAACCTTCGTTGTAGGTCATTACCGGCGGGAAGCCGTCGCCAATGACCTACTTTACAAAAAAATTAGAAAATTGCGAAATTCCCCTATTCATTTACATATACATAATTGTACCTGTTATAAACTAAAGAAAATAAGTAATTCTTCACGAACGCATATCAATAACAATAATAGCTTTTGCTATAAACCATCAAATATGTAAACAACGTAATGACATATAGATAAAAGTCGTACAATGTAGATACAAAATGTAATCATAAACAATCAATATAGTTAGATACATAAACCATCAACCTAACTAGATACAAAACTCTAGTTTGTACAACTCAAATGCTGTATAAATACATACATAAAAGTTAAAATATAAACATTAACTAACTACAGCCCAAGATCAGGAGTGTCAGTATCATCATTGCCGCCATCCACTACAAAAAAAGGTCATTGCTGACGGGCAATACCGTCACCAATGACCCTCTTGCCGTCGGCAATGAGGTCATTGGCAAAGGCATGGTCCGTCGTTCTTCCCGTCGTCGTATAGGTCGTCGCCCCTAGTTCCCGTCGCTCGTCGTCGGTAAGTATGTCATTACTGATGACAAATAAACCGTAAGTAATAAGTATTTTAGAAAATTAATAAATTGGTCAATACCGACGACATAGCCGTCGCCAATGACCCCTCTCTCCCCCCCCCCCCGATCGCCAATGACATTGTTTTAAAAAATTGCAAAATACCCCTGTTCATTTATATATACATAATTGTACCTGTTATAAGCTAAAGAAAACCAAATAATTCTTCACGAACGCATATCAATAACAATCATAGCTTTTGCTATCAACCATCAACTATGTAAACAACGTAATGACTTATAGATAAAAGTCGTACGATGTAGATACAAAATGTAATCATAAACAATCAATATAGTTAGATACATATACCATCAACCTAACTAGATACTAAACTCTAGTATGTACAACTCAAAAGCTGTATAAATACATACATGGATGTCAAAATATAAACATAATGGATACTATAACCCAAGATCAGGAATGTTAGTATCATCATAACAGTTGGTCCCACCTCCCATCGCTGATCCCACCTTCGGTCTAACTGTTGGTCCCACCCTCTATAGTCTCATCAGCATCAGCTCGGCGGTCATCACCATCTCCACCACGGGCATCGCCTGTGCCACAGCCTCCACCCACCGGAGTCTCATCAACAAGACCCTACAAAATTAAAATAATAATTACGAATTCAAAAATAGAGCATATTTAAATTAGTTTTGTTTGTGTTCTTCAAGTGTTGGCAAGTTTTGCCTACGGGCTGATAACTCGGCATCCGTATGTCAGAATCGAGTCCCATAAGTTGTAATGTGTGCCTAATACCTACGCGGTGCTATGTATGTGTTTGCATGGCGTTTCGACGATCGAGGCGGGTTTTAACCTCTTTTTTGACTTTTTGCCTAAGTGTTGTTGAGTTTTGCGTACGAGCTATTAACTCTGCCTCCGTATATTAGAATCGAGTCGTGTAAGTTGTAATGCATGCTTAATACCTAAGCGGTGCTATATATATGTTTGCGTGGAATTTCGACGGCCGAAGCGGGTTTTGGTCTCTTTTTTGACTTTTTACCTAAGTGTTGGCGAGTTTTGCCTACCGGCTGATAACTCGACCTTCGTATGTCAGAATTGAGTTCCGTAAGTTATAACGTGTGCCTAATATCTACGCGGTACTATGTATATATTTGTGTGGCGTTTCGACGGTCGAGGCGGGTTTTGGCCTCTTATTCAACTTTTTACCTAAGTGTTGGCGAGTTTTGCCTACGGGATGATAACTCGTCCTCCGTATGTCGGAATCGAGTCGCGTAAGTTGTAATGCGTGCCTAATACCTACGTAGTACTATGTATGTGTTTGAGTGGTGTTTCGACGGTCGAGGCAGGTTTTGGCCTCTTTTTTAACTTTTTGCCTAAGTGTTGGCTAGTTTTGCCTACGGGTTGATAACTCAGTCTCTGTATGTCAGGATCGAGTCACGTAAGTTGTAACTCATGCCTAATACCTACGCGGTGTTATGTATGTGTTTGCGTGACGTTTCAACGGCCGAGACGAGCTTTAGCCTCTTTTTCGAGTTTTTACCTAAGTGTTGACGAGTTTTGCCTACGGGCTGATAACTCGGCCTCTGTATGTCAAAATCGAGTCGTGTAACTTGTAACGTGTGCTTAATACCTACGCGGTACTATATATATGTTTGCATGGCATTTCGACGGTCGAGGCGGGTTGTGGCCTCTTTTTTGACTTTTTGCCTAAGTATTGGCGAGTTTTGTGTACGAGCTGATAAATCAGCCTCCGAATGTCAGAATCAAGTCGCGGAATCGGCTGATAACCCCATGCACACGGGACATAACAATGCCCCATAAGTTGACCCTCCACTGATCATTCCTAACGCCAGGAAGTCATTTATGGTCCACAGTAAAGCTGCCCTCATGTCAAAGTTCTGTTTAAGAGATACATCATAAGCTTGAACCCCTTTATTCCATAGCATCTTTAACTCATCAACTAACGGATTGAGATATACATTGATGTCTTTACTCGGACGCTTATCACCCGAAATCAGTAAAGGCATGAACGTGTAGGGATCTTTTATGCACATCGAAGGCGGGAGGTTATACATAACAATAATCACCGGCCAAGTTGAGTAGGGCTTGGTGTAAGGCCCATTAAATGGATTAAACCCATCCGTAGCAAGTCCAAGCCTAACAATGCGAACCTCTTCAGCAAATGAGAAGTGATTTTTATCAAAAAATTTCCACTCAAGCCCATCTGTCGGGTGTGTCAGTTGACCTTCGACTATGTCTCGTGTAGAGTGCCACCTCATATACTCGACGGTATGTGTTGACATGAACAATCGCTGAAGCCTCGGGGTAATGGGAAAGTAACGTAAGATTTTTCTCAGCACGTCTTTTCTCTTTTTCTTGCGCTGTTCACAGTATCTTCTTGTACCATAAATATCACATGACCTCTTATCTTTATTGACATCACTGTAATACAACATACAGTCATTCTCACAAGCATTAATCTTCTCATACCCTAGATTGAGCCTTTTGACCATTTTCTTCACATCATAGTACGACTTCGGTAACTTATTGTCTGCAGGTAAGCACTCCTTCACAATGCTTAGCAATTCATTAAAACCTCTCTCGCTATAGTCATGCTCGTTCTTAAAGTGTAAAAACTTAGTCACGGCAGATAAGACGGTGTGTTTTTCGTGCTCGTCATACAGTGGCGTCGCTGCTTCATACAATAACTCATAGAAACCCTTAGCCTCGTCATTCAGCTCTTGCTCGACGCTACTGCCATCCCTGTCTGTATTCCACTAGAAGTATAAACCAATAGCTTTGACTATTATGTTAGTACAGTTAAAGGTTTCGTCACCTCTGGATTTCGGTTCTGATTTATGTTCATCCAACCAGGTTTCCCCATGATAGATCCATGTCGTATAACCTTACTTGAACCCATACACAAATAAGTCGCACATGACATCACTCATTTCCTTCCACACTTTATTCACACACCTCTTACAAGGACATCTGATCTCATCGTCGCTGACTTACTCAAACGCGAAGTTAAGAAACTGTTCAACTCCACTACGATACTCAGAGCTAAGCCCGCTCTTATCAGTGGCTACCCTACGTTCCATCCAACTTCGATCAATAGACATCTTGGACAAATGTATGCTATATATATGAAAAGTTAAACAAACACAATCAAGTCTCCAAGTTAATGTATATGGAAGCTTATGAGTTTCCTAACTTCATCTCCACCTCTAACGGGTCAAGCTTCTATCCCATTCCTGGATGTGTCACCTCACTGATGCCAACAACTTGAACACACCTATAAATTTTTAAGAAATTTCGGCAGCACCTCCCCATAGTCTTCAAGTACACGAAATAGACTAACACATCGTAGTCTAAATATGCACCCGAAGAACATCAAGAGATATATAATGACCAAAAATTCAAAAAATATAAAGACATGCTCAAGTCATTAACACCGACCTAAGTGAGATCGAAACATACAAGAGCAGTCCCAAAACGGGGACTATTTGAGATTCACTCATACTAAGTGAATCTCAAACGGGTTTCTAATGTAAGACCCCAACTTTTATGAATAAAGAATAATTTTTTCGATATATATATATATATATATATATATATATATATATATATTTATATTATGGTGTGGATTGATATAATGTTATAGTTGTGGGTAATATTTATAAATTTTACAAAGTAAGCAAGTGGTTATATAATATTCGATTGGTCGGGGAATATTCGTTTTAACAATGAATATTCGTACGACGGCACAATCATTGGTGGACCCCACAATAGAAGTATTGTCATAGTTAGAAAACTACAGAATTATCTTTTTATAAAAATAACGGCAAAAGTGTTTGTGACGCCCCCAAATTTAGGTACTTGAAACCCGAACTCAGTGCTTCACGATACTATTTCTATGAGCGGAATAATACTAATAATAATAACAATAATATAAAAATCAAACTTAATTTACATATATCAGAGTTTAATCCCAAGTACGCAACCTTTACTATAATTCCTTACATGATAGATAATACATATCATTGTCTTAATACAGTTTAATTATTATAAAAGATACCATTAAACATAATCTGTTTGCTTTCCTTTTCACTTGTTCTTGGCCGAACCTTCTAGTTGTTCACACTTAGCTAAAAATATTTAAATTAAGCAAGGGTGAGCATTTGAGTGCCCAGCAAATAATAACAATTATAAATATAATTATCAGAAAGAAATAAATATTTTCTTTATACATCACTTCTACAACGAATTAATAGTTGTGAAGTAAACTGAACCAATAATCATAACATAACAATTCTATATCAAATTTTTGAAATTACGTATTGACTATATATAGGGTTTAGTTGACATACTATGAACATTATTTTCAATTTTCGAATAGGTTTAGCAGAACTTTATCCGCAAACCGTCATAACTTACGGGCGCGAGGGTGTACATCCCATGGGCCCTGTATTGATCAATACTACATTGCAAGAACGATGTGATCGTTCACTATGTTCGCCTTGGGAGCATAAAAGTTTTTTCTTGATCGGGATGTTCATACTAGTCTGGAATCCGAACCAAAACAATTTGATTGGATACAAAGAAGTTTTATCATATTCAACGATATTTCTAAATCTGTATCTAGCTGGTCAAATAGCTTAGACGGGTTATATATATATATATATATATATATATATATATATATATATATATATATATATATATATATATATATATATATATATCAACATGTGTTTAAATACAATGATTATCCAAGTGAGGACACTTGTATAACTATATTTCAAAATTAACGAACAGAATATATATAAGAGTTATATAATATAATGTCATGTTGATAAACAATGTTCGGATATAATATATACAACAATAAAGTTAATAATCTAGTACAATAATAATATAATTCCGAAACTTCTTACTTATGTCCATTGCATAAAGGAAATGCAAAGGTAAGATACTTGCCTGGTCTGCTGCTTACAGTTATGCAACTTAGTTTAATCTTTTATACCGAAACCTATCATTAATAAGATCATTTTATTGATTAGAACAACATACTATAACGCATAGCACTGTTTATTACAATCATCACATAACCTAAGCACATTGTCACACATGTTTCACAGTCATTGAATCACAAACAAACACATATACAGACAAATTATACAAGTCCAGATCAGTTTATGAAATATGTCGGTGTACCGACAATTTTATCGGGTAATTATCGAGTCTAAGACTCTACCCTGTAGTTCAATATCTGTAAGTATCAGTCATATTATTTTTAAATGACTTATAATAATTTTTAAACATTTATTATAATTTATCACGAATTTTCAAACACCAGAATCATTATTAAATGATTTAAATATTAAATAATTCTATTATCATTAACATTTAATTAATATTAAACTATTAATGAAGCCATTGTCAAAATATTAAAGTTATTTATAATAACTTAAAATATTTTTAAAGTATAAATTTTACCCTTAAATGATTTTTAAAATAATTAACATTATTTTCAATTAATTAACATTAATATTAAAATATTACTGCATTATCTATCAAAATATTAAAAGTCATTAATTATAACTTAAAAATATTTTTAATTCATTTATTTCCTTTTTAAATGATTTTTAAATACATAAAACTATTTTTAAACTATTTATTTAATATAATTATTAAATAAACTTAATATCATTAATATTAAATTATTAATGAAATTATCTTTTAAATATTAAAAGTTATATTTTATAAGTTAAAATACCTTTAAACAATTTATTATCATTTAAAATAATTTTTATGATATTAAAATCATTTTTAAACTAATTTATCTAATATAATTATTAAATAACTTTAACATTATTAATAGTAAATAATCAATGAGATTTATATTTAAATATTGAAAGTTATATTTTATAACTTAAAATATTTTTAAAATCTTTATTTTCATTTAAAATAATTTTTTAATATTAAAATCATTTTTAAACTTCTTTATTTAATATAAGTATTAAATAAATCTAATATCATTAATATTAAAATATTAATATTTTTTATGACAAAATATCAAAAGTTATATTTTATATTTTAAAATATTTTTATAATCCTTTAAATTATTTTTATATGATTTTTAAATCATTAATTCTATTTTTCATCATTTATTTAATACATTTATTAAATAACTAAAATATCATTAATATTAATTTAATAATGAAATTTCATCACAAAATATTAAAAGTTGTAGAAAATAACTTAAAATATTTTCTTATAACATAATATAATTTTAAATAATTTTTCATGTATTAAAATTATTTTTAAATAATTTATTTAATATTATAATTAAATAAATTAAATACCTTTAATATTCTAAAAATATTAAATATTTATGAAATATATTCAAAATAATTAAAAACTAATTTTCGGATTTTAAAATAATTTTTAAGAATTTATTTTGTATTTTTTATAATTAAAAACTATTTATTACTAATTATTTAATAAAAATAATTATTTTATATAGTAACTGTCGCTAAAGATTGTCTATAGCGACAGAAGCGTCGCTATAGGTGTTCTTCGTGTTCTTCATCATTCCCAGAACCTTCATGTCAGTGACCAAGTGAGCAACTTTGACCAAGATTAAATCTCAGTGTATTGTGTTTCTGGGACAGAAAATGGTCAGATCTTGTAGACATAGTGTAATATTACAAGCTTCAACAAACAACACGATCAAACCACATAAAACAAAAGAGATTTAAACCTCCAAAAATTCTGTCAGAAGCTGTTCTTCGTTTCTGGGTTTTCCAGAAATGAAGAACAGTTCCAGCTGGCTACTTTGGATCACTATAACATGCAATCCTGGTAACGTTTTGGTGTTCTTATGTTTTCAGTTTGTAGATAACATGCAAGACAACATATCTAATACCTAATATCGAGCTAAAAACATTAAATTTAAGAGATTATGCCCGGTCAAAGTAGGCCAGAAAACTTAAGCATACGACTTTCTGGAATTTCCAGAAAACCCAAACCGGGATCAAAGAGCCTACTTTGACCATCAGTTTCTTTAATTCTGTGAATGATATAAGTGATGTTATGATATGTATGTGTAGATTATATGTCAGTTTACAAGTCCCAAATAACAAAATGGCCTAAACAATTAACAGAAAGAAGATCAAAGATTTAAAATACATTGTCAGAGGCTTTCTGGGTTTCTGGGCTGCCCAGAAACTCAGTTGGTCATGGTCGGTCAACGGCTTTTGACCATCAATAACTTTCAATCGATTCATGATTTGACTTTGATTCTGGTACCAGATGAAATATAGCATACCAGACTACAACTACAAACTTTAAAAACACAAAAATTCTTAAAGATCACAAATATATAAGGCCTGACATTCGTTATCAGACTTCATAAAAAATTTCCCAGATTTTTAAAAACTCTTATTTCGAGTATTTAGATGTTATGGATCACCTATGTACCAACCCAGATCATGGATTAACACAACATATGACATGTTTAAATATAAAAACAACAAATCTATTATAGCATACAAGATCAAAATTTTGACTTAGGATTTTATACCTTTATGCATCCATTCTTGATTCTAGCTACTGATTTGATTTTGGTGCTAGTGGGGCTGTATTTTGGGACTAATATACTACAACATTTCAACGCTTTTAGAGAGAGAGAGGGTCAAGGATGAGTATGGGTGACCAAATGGGCTAAATGATACACTCTCTCTCTCTTGATCTATATATATGCTAAGGATACAATGTATTTGTAATACAAAGTGGCTGATTGCTGAGATATATGACCATGTGGGATAATCTAGAGTTGGTGACCAACTCCAATCTTGGCAAGATACACAAGTAAGCTTAATAAATAAATGAAAATTGTACATAAGGGCATTTTGGACATTGGGCTTGATAATTTAATGGCATACTTGTAACTTGACAAACCCTTAGAGTTTGACCCTTAGGGTTTAACCCTAAGGTTTGACACAAAATTTTTTTATAGGATTGCTAATTTAGGTTTTAAAATATAACACTTTTAGTTTCCTAAATTTCAATTTAGGGTTTCTTAATTAGATTAGGTTATCTAATTACATAATCATGAAAATTAGGTTTAAGGTCCACTAATTAACATTAAACATTCTAATTTAACCATTAGAGTTTCCCGTTTTGACAATTAAGGTTTATAATAAAAATAAAAATTAGTTTCCAAAAATATAAATTAGAGTCTACTAAATATAATTAGTTTTCTAATTCCATTACTTAAATATTTAGGGTTTAAAATCCACTAATTAGCATTAAGGATTACAATTAGCCATTAAGGTTTCATTTTAGCAAATTAGGGTTACTAAATTAGAAATTAGGTTTACTAATTTAGAAATTAGGGTTTTCAGAAATTAAGATTTTTAAATATTAATTAAGATTTCGCTAATTAACATTTACTTATATAATACATATGCTTAAACATAATAACACAGCTACATAATAATCTCAAATTCATAACTGAGTTTTTAAATTAGGGTTTCCAATTATTTTGGGTCCACAAATATTATTTAGGTTTTATAATACCTAGGGTTTTCCTGGTTAGCATTAATATTTATTATAAACATCAAGAATCACATAACACAGTGACTTAACAGATTTTGACGTCTCGTTTAACTGCGAAACTAGGATTTTCGAATACTGCACCATCATTGACCAATCATTAACAATGTATACATATAGTGCATATTTATAGCACTAAAAAATTAAAATATAATTAATATTATATTATTATTCTTATTCCTTGATCAAAATCCAAAATTAGGGTTTGGATTCCATATATGATTTTCTTACATATTTAATATTATCAATTAAATTAAAATAATTAACTTAATTAATCTAACATAAATTCATATAATTAAATAATTATTAATATAATTCTAAAAATCATTTTATATATTATTTAAATAATATATACATATATTATCATGGAATATAATTAATAAAAAAATATTTTTACTGTAAAATTAATTATTGTAAAAAATAATTTATAATGTGCAATAATTCTAAAATAAAATTATTTAAAATTATTCATGTAATAAATAAATTTTTATTTATCACAAAATATACATACACATTACTTGGCACATATTCTCATCTTTAAAATGAAAAAAAATTTTATACGCAAAATTTCTGATTTAATTATATAGAAAATATCGGGTTATACAGTGTTACCGTTAAAACTGTTGAACTACCCAGTAGTAAAAGTACAGTAACACACGGTATTGATTATTGATGCTTACGTGAGAAGTCACTCAGTTATACTCAATTATTGCTACAGTAATTACTGCATCATATCTCTCATATTATTGATTCAATTATTGTCACAGTATCATTTGTATAATATGTTATAGTATTAAATCAATAATTGAGACGACAAAGTTATTCATATTATTATTTGCAATATTGACAATGTCTAGAAAGTTCTGTTGAGCAGAGGTTAGATAATCTAATTGCGCGCCAATAGGGAGAAATCCTTATCGGAAAGCCCCCTCTTTCTTGAGAACGTCCTGGTTGTTAAATATTGTGAATTAAAATATTAATGATGAATAAGTTCGTGTTGATTAAAGATGAAATTGGTAGTTCCATTGTGTTGAAATTATTAGTGTTAGTGGAAATCAATATTTATTTCGATAATAATTAATGTCTGGAGGTTATATTGACCAATCGGGTAATTAACCGGATAAATGAGCAATTAATTGCTATTATATCACATGCTTATAACTATTTATTCACATGTGTGGACTATTGATTCACATTCTTGTACTATTAGGGGAGTTGGTGCAAGATTGATAATACTTGCATGACTAAGTTAAAAATAGAGTTATAGATGGAGGTACTATACTGTAATTAGTTTTTTCGCATGATTATACTATTGAGTCACATGAATGAACTATTAATTCACATGATTTACTATTAGGGGAGGTGGTGCAAGTTTGATAATATTTGCAGGACTAAATTAAAAATGAAGAAAAAGAGGAAGGTATTATACTGTAATATTTCGAGTCCCAAAATGTGCAATTATTGAAACTATATTTTCCTATAAATAGAAGCTCATTCTTTCTTCATTTCTCACCAATTCACTAAGTCTCACAAGAGCAATTATTATAGAAAAATTATAGAGAGAAAGAAGAAGAGAAGTCTGCTACCTCACTATTCCAGTATCCAGTTTTCTTCTAAGGTAAGGGGTATTATTTCTTTCGTATTCATGAAGAGAGCTTCTGTTATTCTATTCTTTATTATTATGTTGGAATAACCTGTCTATGCGAAGTACCACATACATGGTAAAATTCTTCTGTTATTCCATTCTTTATTATTATTTTGGAATAACATGTCTATGCGAAGTACCGCATACATGGTGAAATTCTTCTGTTATTCCATTCTTTATTATTCTGTTGGAATATCCTGTCTGTGCGGATTACGCATGACCTGGTTCTATTCTTTATTATTCTGTTAGAATATCCTGTCTGTGCGTATTACGCATGACCTGGTTCTATTATTTATTATTCTGTTGGGAATAACCTGTCTGTGTGGTTTATCGCATGCCTGGTGAATTCTTCTGTTATTCCATTCTTTATTATTCTGTTGGGAATAACCTGTCTGTGCGGTCTATCGCATGCCTAGTGAATTCTTTTGTTATTCCATTCTTTATTATTCTGTTGGAAATGATCTGTCTACGTGGATTACCGCATGGCGGATGAAAATTCATTTGCAGTTTCGTATATTCTATTATACTCGTACGAGATATCATTTCTTTTGTACTCGTTATGGAATATCATTTTTTTTTGGTATTTTTCTTTTACGAGTTACTATTCACGGGTTACTATTCACCCGATTACTATTCACTCTAGTATCATTCACTCGGGTATTCGGGACACTTTTCGTGTCGGAGTACTATTCACGAGTTACTATTCATGGATTACTATTCACCCAAATTATTATTCACTCGGGTATTTGGGGTACTTTTTATGTCGGGATACTATTCACGAGGTACTATTCCTGAAGTACTATTCACGGGGTACTATTTACCCGAAAAATATATTTCTTTTCTGTCCAAATTATTTTTGGTACATGAATATTATTCTTGAATTTTACTCTATAAAGCAATATCATATTGACAATTTGGACGTTATTAATTTCTGGATAAATTAAATTATAAATCTTTAAAATTTATCCTTGAACTTGTTTTATTGAATTATTATGTCATTGTCATCATCCTCATGCTTATATTATGATGAAAGTCATCTTTGACTTACGTGCAGAGATGGACTTGGTATGATTATGACCAGGGATTATTCGGTATAATCATGACCGTAATGTGACAAATAATGTGGTGAAAGTCCTCATTGGCCTGTAGTTCATTGATGGACAGTTGTTGGTATGATTATAACCAGGGATTATTTGGTATAATCATGACCATTAATGATTACATGAATATCCTTGGCCGTGGTGCAGGGATGATTTGATTTTATTTATAAAGCTGAGTCTCAGCGATAAAGTTGATGAAAAACTTTTTAAATCATAGAAGATAGTAGATTTTATGCTTTACTTGACTCTTATAATGGATTGCTTATTTTCGCTGCAATTGTTAATCTAAAACTTGTTGTCTATTGTATTCTATCAGTTGTTATACTGTTGAAGGCTAATGATAATTTATTCTGCATTATCTTAGTCATAATATTTCTTACTGGGCTAGTTGAGCTCACCCTTTCTTTCATTGTTCTCTTCAGGAAATGAGAATATAGCTGGGACGAGTCGGGGAATGGAGTGATGGTCCAGGATAAATGGCTTTAGTAGTCCTCACTATTCTACGGAATAATGTGATAATAATTGTAATGAGGATACCATTGAGTGTGGATATTGTCTAGATGACAATATTCTTGTTTAAACTCTCAACTATGTTTTGTCGTATTTTACACGACTGTTGTATAATTAAGTTGTATTTTAATTTATGTACCATGTATCTGGCGACCCAAGATGGGTGATGTATACCTGTTTTGGGGGCGTCACGATTGGTATCAAAGCTTAGGGATATGATCCCTGGTTGAGATGTGAGACAAGAACTAGGAGAGGAGAGACGGAGAATTCCTTCGCTAGTATGACCTACCTAAGTTTATTTGGTATTTAATTGGTTGGTCAGAGTATATGGATAATATGTGATATGTCAATTAACCCTTGTTTTGTGACAATATTTGAGAATGACATCTAAAAATTTTGAGATGTACAATGGAGTAAAACAATATGACCGTGTCGCAATACGAGGCTAAATTTACAGAGTTATCCCAGTTTGCATCCCATTTGGTCGATAATGAGGAGCGAATGACGCGAATGTTTCTAAGAGGTTTGAAACCCGAAATACGTCAATACCTCATTTCTCACAAACTTTGTTTATATTCAGATTTTGTGAATAGGGCTCAGTTATTAGAGCGCGATAATGAGTCAGCACAACCAAAAGGCAACGACCAAAAACACGATAGTAATCGTACCGGTGGCAACCATCGGAGCAATGATAACCATCGTGGGGGAAATTTTCATGCCAAGAATGGTAACCACTTCGGTGGTAATCATGGCCAGGATAATAGAAGTGGAAATATCAAGAAGAGAAGATTCAACAATGACGAAAAGACGTCGGCAGCAGCACCAACACCCGTTTTCAAGGAAGGAGAACGACCACCAATTGTATGCTTCAAATGCGGAGGGGAGGGACATATCAGTCCAACCTGCACGATGCAGTCCAAAGTATGTTACAATTATGGAAAAGAAGGTCACCTAGCCCAATTTTGTCGTGCTCCAAAGTTAAGTTCGGCTGGGACGGTGGCAGATACGGACAAAACAAAGTCGGTGGTTTCAGGAAGAGCATTTTTGTGACTTCTCAAAAAGCGAGTAGCCCGAACAAATTTAGCACGGGTTAGTTAATTATAAATTCTTGCGAAGTCTATACCTTATTAAATACCGGATCTACCCATTTTTTATCTCACTTGCTTGCGCTCAACGTTTAAATTTGACTTCGGAGAAATTAAAATTTGAATTATCGGTTGAAACTCTGTTAGGAGAAACCTTCATTACATGTGCTATCCAAGTCTTGGATGAGAGTCACAGTTTTGAATGATATTTCTATTGTTAATAAATTTCCTGACGTATTCTTGAAAACTTCTTAGACTACCCCTAGAGCGTGAAATCGAATTTTGTATTGACCCCAGTACAAAACCCATTTCTTAAACCCTCAAATACTTTCTTCACCCAAAACGAACGTATAATGCGCCAAAGATGTTGGCTTGAGCTGTTGAAGATTACGACCATATCATTCAATATTATTGTGGAAAAAGCGAACGTGGTAGCTGACGCGTTTAGTAGAAGATCGTATGCGTTTACGAGTGTGATGTTGTTAGCACAAAAGCTCATTTTGTATAACTTACAAATGATGAAGATAGATTTAAAGACTCTAGAGACCCACGTGAAGATAGCGAATATACGAGTAGAATCGATTTTAAACGATAAAGTTAAAGCCGCTCAAGCTACATACTCAGAGCTGATGAATGTGAAGAAGAAGTTTCAAGAGGGCGTTATTCTAGAAGCAAGAGTCAATGAATAGAGGAAATCTTAACCCTCGATTTAATTGGCCCATTTGAAATCCTCGATCGAGTAGGAACTGTGGCCTATAGACTCTTTTTACTGTCAAGTATGTCACGTGTTCATAACGTTTTTTACGTATCGAAGTTACGTAAATATGTGGACGACCCGAACCACATTATTGAATTGGAACTAGACGGGATAGCAGAAGATTTAACGTATAAGGAGATACGTGTTAAAATCTTGGATAAGAAGGATCATATTCGACGCTCAAATGTTATGCCTCAAGAGTTAGAATCTGAAATGAAGTCAAGGTATCCTAACCTCTTCGATATACCAGGTACGTACCCTGATTTTGAGGACAAAATTTCATAAGAAGGGGAGGTTGTAAGACCCCAATTTTTATGAATAAAGAATAATTTTCTCGAAATATATACATTTTTTTTATATTATGGTGTTGATTGATATAATATTATAGTTGTGGGTAATATTTATAAATTTTACAAAGTAAGCAAGTGGTTATATAATATTCGATTGGTCAGGGAATATTCGTTTTAACAAGGAATATTCGTACGACGGCACAATCATTGGTGGACCCCACAACGGAAGTATTGTCGTAGTTAGAAAATGACAGAATTATCTTTTTATAAAAATAACGGCGAAAGTGTTACCGTTAAAACTGTTGAACTACCCGGTAGTAAAAGTACAGTAATACGCATGGTTGCATAGTAGCACATGGTATTGATTATTGATGCTTAAGTGAGAAGTCACTCAGTTATACTCAATTATTGCTACAGTAATTGTTGCATCATATCTCTCATATTATTGATTCAATTATTGTCACAGTATCATCTTTATAATATGTTATAGTATTAAATCAATAATTGAGACGACAAAGTTATTCATATTATTATTTGCAATATTGACAATGTTTAGAAAGTTCTGTTGAGGAGAGGTTAGATAATCTAATTGCGCGCCAATAAGGAGAAATCCTTATCGGAAAGCCCCCTCTTTCTTGAGAACGTCCTGGTTGTTAAATATTGTGAATTAAAATATTAATGATGAATAAGTTCGTGTTGATTAAAGATGAAATTGATAGTTTCATTGTGTTGGAATTATTAATGTTAGTGGAAATCAATATTTATTTCGATAATAATTAATGTCTGGAGGTTATATTGACCAATCGGGTAATTAACCGGATAAATGAGCAATTAATTGCTATTATATCACATGCTTATAACTATTTATTCACATGTGTGGACTATTGATTCACATTCTTGTACTATTAGGGGAGTTGGTGCAAGATTGATAATACTTACATGACTAAGTTAAAAATAGAGGTATAGATGGAGGTACTATACTGTAATTAGTTTTTTCGCGTGATTATACTATTGAGTCACATGAATGAACTATTAATTCACATGATTTACTATTAGGGGAGGTGGTGCAAGTTTGATAATATTTGCAGGACTAAATTAAAAATGAAGAAAAAGAGGAAGGTATTATACTGTAATATTTCAAGCCCCAAAATGTGCAATTATTAAAACTATATTTTCCTATAAATAGAAGCTCATTCTTTCTTCATTTCTCACCAATTCACTAAGTCTCACAAGAGCAATTATTATAGAAAAATTATAGAGAGAAAGAAGAAGAGAAGTCTGCTACCTCACTATTCCAGTATCCAGTTTTCTTCTAAGGTAAGGGGTATTATTTCTTTCGTATTCATGAAGAGAGCTTCTGTTATTCTATTCTTTATTATTATGTTGGAATAACCTGTCTATGCGAAGTACCGCATACATGGTGAAATTCTTCTGTTATTCCATTCTTTATTATTCTGTTGGAATAACCTGTCTATGCGAAGTACCGCATACATGGTGAAATTCTTCTGTTATTCCATTCTTTATTATTATGTTAGAATAACCTGTCTATGCGAAGTACCGCATACATGGTAAAATTCTTCTGTTATTCCATTCTTTATTATTCTGTTGTAATATCATGTCTGTGCGGATTACGCATGACCTGGTTCCATTATTTATTATTCTGTTGGAATATCCTGTCAGTGCGTATTACGCATGACCTGGTTTCATTATTTATTATTCTGTTGGGAATAACATGTATGTGCGGTCTATCGCATGCCTGGTGAATTATTCTGTTATTCTATTCTTTATTATTCTGTTGGGAATAACATGTCTATGCGGTCTATCGCATGCCTGGTGAATTCTTTTATTATTACATTCTTTATTATTCTGTTGGAAATAATCTGTCTACATGGATTACCGCATGGCGGATGAAAATCCATTTGCTGTTTCGTATATTCTATTATACTCGTATGAGATATCATTTTTTTTGTACTCGTCATGGAATATTATTTTCTTTAGTATTTTTCTTTTACGAGTTACTATTCACGGGTTACTATTCATCCGGTTACTATTCACTCTAGTATCATTCACTCGGATATTCGGGGCACTTTTCGTGTCGGAATACTATTCACGAGTTACTATTCATAGGTTACTATTCACCCAAATTACTATTCACCTGAATATTATTCACTCGGGTATTTAGGATAGTTTTCATGTCGGGGTACTATTCACGAGGTACTATTCCCGAAGTACTATTCACGGGGTACTATTTACCCGAAAAATATATTTATTTTCTGTACAAATTATTTTTGGCACATGAATATTATTCTTGAATTTTACTCTACAAAGCAGTATCATGTTGACAATTTGGACGTTATTGATTTCTGGATAAATTAAATTATAAAACTTTAAAATTTATCGTAGAACTTGTTTTATTGAATTATTATGTCATTGTCATCATCCTCATGCTTATATTGTGATGAAAGTCATCTTTGGCTTACGTGCAGAGATGGACTTGGTATGATTATGACCAGGGATTATTCGGTATAATCATGACCGTAATGTGACGAATGATGTGGTGAAAGTCCTCATTGGCCTGTAGTTCATTGATGGACAGTTATTGGCATGATTATGACTAGGGATTATTTGGTATAATCATGACCATTGATGATTACATGAATATCCTTGGCCGTGGTGCATGAATGATTTGATTTTATTTATTAAGCTGAGTCTCAGCGATAAAGTTGATGAAAAACTTTTTAAATCATAGAAGATAGTAGATTTTGTGCTCTACTTGACTCTTCTAATGGATTGCTTATTTCCGCTGCCGTTGTTGATCTAAAACTTGTTGTCTATTGTATTCTATAAGTTGTTATACTGTTGAAAGCTAAGGATAATTTATTTTACATTATCTTAGTCATAATATTTCTTACTGGGCTAGTTGAGCTCACCCTTTCTTTCATTGTTCTCTTCAGGAAATGAGAATATAGCTGGAACGAGTCGGAGAATGGAGTGATGGTCCAGGATAAATGGCTTTAGTAGTCCTCACTATTCTACGGAATAATATGATAATAATTGTAATGAGGACACCATTGAGTGTGGATATTGTCTAGATGACAATATTCTTATTTAAACTCTTAGCTATGTTTTGTCGTATTTTACACGACTGTTGTATAATTAAGTTGTATTTGAATTTATGTACCATGTATTTGGCGACGCAAGATGGGTGATGTATGTGAAACCCCAGATTTTATGAATAAAGATTTAATTTTTTCGAAATATTTTTTTAAATATTATGGTGTGAATTTGAAATAATGTTATAGTTGTGGGTAGTATTTATAAATTTTACAAAGTATGCAAGTTGTTGTATTATATTGGTCGGGGAATATTATTTTTGTCGGGGAATATTCGTACGACGACACAATTATTGGTGGACCCCACAACGGAATTATTGTTGGATTAAGAAAATGACAAAAATATTTTATTAAAAATAACGGCAGAAGTTTTACCGTTGATACTGTTGAACTACTCGGTAGTAAAAGTACAGTAATACGTGTGGTTGCATAGTAGCACACGGTATTAATTATTAATGCTTATGTGAGAAGTCACTCAGTTTGATTCAATTATTGACAACTAATAATATGAATTATTTAGCGATAATGAAGTTTTGTTTTATTTGTATTATTAACGTAATAAAACAGAAACATATTTTTATATAAAACAGAATACTTTATTAAAGTTATTCTATAAATAGAATATATTATATTTTATTTAAAAGATTTTTCTTTAAATATGGACCGTCAGATTAAAGTAAATCAATCTGGACCGTTCATGGATTAGTTACTATGCATTCCATTTTTCTATAAATAGAAGCTCATTCCTTCATTATTTCTTATGAATTCACTGAAACTCTAGAGAGAAAAACTATAGAGAGAGTTCTTCTTCTATAATCTTGAGCGTATTTTTTTAGAGTTTAAGAAAACTTTGAGCGTAGTGCAAGTTTTCTTCGAGTATATCCTCACCCTACCAGTTGGAATACTCTTCTTTCAAAGGTAAGGGATATTATTTGTTGTACCCGTAAGGGGTAATATTTCTTTTGTATTCATGAAGAGAACTTCTGTTATTCCATTCTTTATTATTCTATTGGAATAACCTGTATACGCGGACTACCCTATACTTGGTGAAATTCTTCTGTTATTCCATTCTTTATTATTATGTTGAAATAACCTGTTTATGCGAAGTACCGCATACATGGTGAAATTCTTCTATTCTTTCTTTCTTTATTATTCTGTCGGAATATCCTGTCGGTGCGTATTACGCTTGACCTGGTTCCATTATTTATTATTCCGTTCTTTATTATTCTGTCGGAATATCCTGTCCGTGCGTTTACGCCGGACCTGGTTCCTTCTTTATTATTATTCTGTTGGAACATCCTGTCGGTGTGAATTTCGCTTGACCTAGTTCCATTATTTATTATTCTGTTAGAATAACCTGTCTGTGCGGTCTATCGTATGCATGGTAATTTCTTTTGTTATTCCATTCTTTATTATACTCAGTTGATTAAAACTTTGACTTCTATACTCCATGAAATTAGTGGAATATCCTTGATATTTGCGCTTCATCCAGTATCCTTTCGTGGAAATATTCTTCTGAGCATTCTTGAATTTTACTCCACAAAGCAGTATCATGTTGACAATTTGGACGTTATTGGTTCCTGGACAAATTAATTCTTAAACTTGTTTTATTGAATTCTTATATCATTGTCATCATCCTCATGTTTATATTATGTTGAAAGTCATCTGTGACCTGTAGTGCATAGATGGACTTGGTATGATTATGACCAGGGATTATTCGGTGTAATCATGACCGTAATGTTACAAATGATGTGAAAAAAGTCCTCATTGGCCCGTAGAGCATTGATGGACAGTTTTTGGTATGATTATGACTATGTATTCTCTTTAGCCGTAGTGCAAAGATGAATTGTTTTATGGCATGATCAAGAACGTTGATGAAAACACGATTATCTTTGGTCGTAGTGCATGGATAATTCGTGGTCGTGATACTAAAGAATATCCTTGGCCGTAGTGCAGGGGTGATTCGATGATGTGGATTTTTTTATTCAGCTGAGTCCCAGCGATAAAAGTTATGAAATACCTTTTAAATCATAAAAGATAGTAGATTTTATTCTCTACTTGACTCTTTTAATGGATTGTTGGTTCCGCTGCAGTTAAACTTGATGTCTATTGTATTTTATCAAATTAGCATTGTTGAAGACTAATGATAATTTATTCTGTATTATCTTAGTCATAATATTTCTTACTGGGCTAGTTGAGGTCACCCTTTTTTTCACTGTTCTCTTCAGGAATTGAGAACGTAGCTGGGACTAGTCGGGGAACAGAGTGATGGTTCTAGATGATAGCATTAGTACTCCTCACTATTCTATGTAATAGTGTGATAATAATTGTAATGAGGACTCCTTTTGAGTATGGATACTCTCTAGAAGACAATATTTGTATTCAAACTCACAGTTTATGTTCTGTCGTATTGTACACGATAGTTGTATTATTAAGTTATATTTGAATTCTGTACCATGTATCTGGCGACTCAAGATGGGTGATGTATACCTAATTTTGGGAGCGTCACAGTTGGTATCAGAGCTTAGGGATATGATCCCTGGCTAGGATGTGAGAATGGAACTAGGAGGGGAGAGACGGGGAATGTGACGCCCCCAAAAATTAGGTATACATCACCCATCTTGGGTCGTTAGATACATAGTACAGAATACAAATACAACTTACTAATACAACTGTCGTGTACAATACGACAAAACATAAACTGTGAGTTTGAATACAAATATTATCTTCTAGAGAGTATTTATACTCAAAAGGAGTCCTCATTACATTTATTAACACACCATTACATAGAATAGTGAGGACTACTAACTAATACTATCATTCAGACCATCACTCCGTTCCCCGACTTGCCCCAGCTACGTTCTCATTTCCTAAAGAGAACAGTGAAAGAAAGGGTGAGCTCAACTAGCCCAGTAAAAAATATTATGACTAAGATAATGCAGAATAATTTATCATTAGCCTTCAACAATGTTAAACTGATAAAATATAATAGACATCAAGTTTAACTGCAGCGGAACAAGCAATCCATTAAAAGAGTCAAGTAGAAAATAAACTCTACTATCTTTTATGATTTAAAAGGTTTTTCAACATTGTGTTCGCTGGGACTCAGCTTAATAAAATAATCCACATCATCGAATCACCCCTGCACTACGGCCAAGGATATTCGTGTATTCATTAATGGTCATGATCATGCCAACAACTGTCCATCAATGCACTACGGGCCAATGAGGACTTTTACCACATCATTTGTAACATTACGGTCATGATTATACCGAATAATCCCTGGTCATAATCATACCAAGTCCATCTATGCACTACAGGCTACAGATGACTTTCAACATTTTATAAACATGAGGATGATGACAATGATATAAGAATTCAATAAAACAAGTTCAAGAATTAATTTATCCAAGAATTAACAACGTCCAAATTGTCAACATGATACTGCATTGTGGAGTAAAATTCAAGAATACTTATAAGAATATTTTCATGAAAAGATACTGGATGAAACGCAATTATCAAGGATATTCCACAAATTTCATGGAGTATAGAAGTCAAAACTTAACCAACTGAGTATAATAAAGAATGGAATAGCACACAGACAGGATGTTCCAACAGAATAATAGAAGAATGTCACCAAGTATAGGGTAGACCGCGTATACAAGTTATTCCAACAGAATAATAAGAAATGGAATAACAACAGTTCTCTTCATGAATAAGAAAGAATAACACCCCTTACCGTTTTAAAGAAGAGCTGAAATAAGGAAGTAGTTAAGTAGCAGAATACTCTTCTTCTCTCTCTCTATAGTCTCTCTCTATAGTTTCTCTCTCTAGAGTTCAGTGAATTCGTAAGAAATAATGAAGGAACGAGCTGCTATTTATAGAAAAATAGAATGCATAGTAACTAATCCATGAACGGCTCAGATTGATTACTTTAATCTGACGGTCCATATTTAAAGAAAAATCTTTTAAATAAAATATAATATATTCTACTTATAGAATAACTTTAATAAAGTATTCTGTTTTATATAAAAAGATGTTTCTGTTTTATTACGTTAATAATACGAATAAAACAAAACGTCATTATCGCTAAATAATTCATATTATTAACTGACAATAATTGAATCAAACTGAGTGACTTCTCACATAAGCATTAATAATCAATACCGTGTGCTACTATGCAACCACACGTATTACTGTACTTTTACTACCGAGTAGTTCAACAGTAACAATGGTAAAACTTCCGCCGTTATTTTTAATAAAATATTTTTGTCGTTTTCTCAATCCGACAATAATTCCGTTGTGGGGTCCACCAATGATTGTGCCGTTGTACGAATATTCCCTGTTAAAACGAATTTTCCTCGACCAATCGAATATTATATAACAACTTTCGTATTTTGCAAAATTTATAAATATTATCCACAACTATAACATTATATCAAATTAACTTCATAATATTCAAAAATGATATTTATAGAAAATTCATCTTTATTTATAAAAGTTGGGGTCTTACAACCTCCCCTTCTTATGAAATTTCGCCCTCGAAATTAGGGTACGTACCTGGTATGTCGAAGAGGTAAGGATACCTTGATTTCATTTCAGATTCTAACTCCCAAGTCATTTCCTCAACATCGTGGTTTCTCCACAAAACTTTGACTTGAGGTATAATCTTGGAGCGTAGAATATGTTCCTTCTTATCCAAGATTTGAACAGGAACTTCTTCATACGTCAAATCCTCCGCTATTTCGTCCGGTTCTAACTCAATAATGTGGTTCGGGTCTTCCACATATTTGCGTAACATGGATATGTGAAAAACGTTATGAACACGAGACATACTTGGCGGTAAAGCGAGTCTATAAGCCACAGTTCCTACTCGATCGAGGATTAAAAATGGACCGATGAATCGAGGATTGAGCTTTCCTCTCTTTCCAAATCTCGTAACTCCTTTCCATGGAGCAACACGTAAGAACACATGATCTCCTACATCAAATTCCACGTCCTTTCGATGAAGATCAGCATAACTCTTTTGTCGATCTTGTGAGGTTTTTATACGTTGTCGGATCGTTTGAATCTTTTCTGTAGTCATACGTACCAACTCCGGTCCCAACAACGTTGCTTCACCCACCTCATCCCAGCATACTGGAGAACGACATTTTCTTCCATACAATGCTTCGAATGGAGCCATGCCAATACTTGCTTGATAACTGTTGTTGTAGGAAAACTCCACCAATGGTAAGAACTTGTCCCAACTTCCCTTGAAGTCAAAGACACAGAGTCTTAATAGATCTTCAAGAGTTTGAATAGTCCTCTCTGATTGTCCGTCCGTCTGAGGATGATATGCTGAACTAAATCGTAAATCCGTGCCCATAGCTTTTTGTAAACTAACCCAAAATCGTGAAGTGAATCTTGGGTCTCGGTCAGAAACTATGGATACTGGCATACCATGCAGTCTTACAATCTCGTTTATGTACATACGAGCAAGACGTTCAAGTGTATAAGTTTCTCGTATCGGTAAGAAATGAGCAGACTTGGTCAATCTATCAACAATGACCCAAATCGCATCAATACCTTGAGAAACCCTAGGAAGACCGGTAACGAAATCCATGGTAATGTGCTCCCACTTCCATTCTGGAATTTCAAGTGGTTGCAATGGACCTTTTGGTACTTGATGCTCCGCTTTGACTCGTTGACAAGTTAGACACCTTGAGATAAACAACGCTATCTCTCTCTTCATATTGCTCCACCAAAATGTATGACGAAGATCATGATACATTTTTGTACTTCCAGGATGGATTGCAAACGGTGTGTTGTGCGCCTCCATCATGATTTCATACTTTAAATTAGGGTTGTTAGGAACATAAAGTCTGGAGTTGACTCGAAGTATTCCTTCTTCATCGATTCTTGCTTCCGGCATATCACCTTCTTGCACTTTCTTCTTCATACGCATCAGCTCCAGGTCTGTAGCTTGAGCAGCTTTAACTTTATCGATTAAAGTCGGTTCTACTCGTATATTCGCCATCATCACATGGGTCCCTGGAGTCTTTAACTCTATCTCCATCCTTTGCAAATCACACAAAATGGGCTTTTGTGTTGACAATATTGCACTCGTACTTGCATATGATCTTCTACTCAATGCGTCAGCTACCACGTTCGCTTTTCCAGGATGGTATTGAATGGTATGATCATAATCTTTCAACAGTTCAAGCCAATGTCGTTGTCACATGTTGAGTTCCTTTTGAGTGAAGAAATATTTGAGGCTTTTATGATCCGTAAAGATCTCCACCTTCTCCCCATACAAGTAATGCCTCCAAATTTTAAGTGCAAAGACAATAGCTGCCAACTCTAGATCATGAGTAGGATAATTTCTCTCATATTTCTTGAGTTGTCTTGATGCATAGGTTATGACTTTTCCATGTTGCATGAGAACGCATCCCAACCCTTTGCTCGAAGCATCACTGTAGATGACAAATCCCTCCGAGCCAGATGGTATTGTTAGAACAGGTGCTGAAATGAGTCTCCTCTTGAGTTCTTGAAAACTCTTCTCACATTCTTTGCTCCAACCGAACTTTGTATCTTTCCGAGTCAGCTGAGTTAATGGAGTAGCGATTCGAGAAAATCCTTCCACGAATCTCCGATAATAACCAGCTAAACCAAGAAACCTACGTACTTCGGTCACTGATTTAGGTTGCTCCCAGCTTTGAATAGCTTCAATCTTTGCTGGTTCAACCGATATCCACGACTTGATACTACGTGCCCAAGAAATGCTACCTCCTCCAACCAGAACTCGCATTTCTTCAACTTGGCATAAAGCCTGTATTCACGAAGCTTTTGGAGTACCAGCCTCAAGTGTTGCTCATGATCTTCACGGCTTTTGGAATAAATAAGGATGTCATCAATAAAGACGACCACAAAGTGATCCAAATATTCCTTGAATACCCGGTTCATCATATCCATGAAGGCAGCAGGAGCATTAGTCAATCCAAAGGACATGACTAGGAATTCATAATGTCTGTACCGAGTTCTAAAAGCCGTCTTTGGAATATCCTCAGTTCTAACCTTCAGCTGATGATATCCAGAACGAAGATCGATCTTTGAAAAGAATTGTGCTCCTTGCAACTGGTCAAACAGGTCATCAATACGTGGCAATGGGTACCTATTTTTGATGGTGACATGATTCAACTCCCGATAATCAATACAAAGTCGCATACTTCCATCTTTCTTCTTCACGAATAGCACAGGAGCACCCCAAGGAGAAGTACTAGGACGAATAAAGCCAATGTCTAACAATTCCTGCAGTTGGATCTTTAACTCCTGAAGTTCAATAGGAGCCATTCGATATGGGGCTTTGGAAATGGGTTTTGTACCGGGTTCAAGGTCGATACAAAATTCAATTTCACGCTCTGGGGGTAGGCCAGGAAGTTCTTCAGGGAATACGTCAGGGAATTTATTAACAATAGAAATATCATTCAAAACTGACGTATTTTTGTTTAGATCCGTGACATGAGCTAAGAAAGCTTGACATCCGTTTTTCAATAAACGAATAGCTTTATGGCTTGAGATGACAGCGATTGATTTTAATGGTTTGGTTGCTTGAATTCGCATAATAGGTCGATTAGGAATATGAAAGCTAACAACCTTACGAAAACAATCAATTTTTGCATGATGAGTAGTTAACAAATCAATCCCTAGAATCACGTCAAATGCAAGTATTTTTAATGAAATCAGATCGACAGGTAATGTGTGGGTACCAACTTGAACCAAACAAGACTTATAAATCGTGGATGTAATGAAGGTTTCTCCCAATGGAGTTTCAACAGATAAGTCAAAGTCTAATTTCTCCGGAATCAAATTTAATCGATGAGCGCAAGTAGGAGAAATAAAAGAATGGGTAGAACCGGTATCAATTAAAGTATAGACTTCGTTAGAGTTTATGATAAGCTTACCCGTGATGACCTCATTCGGGTTCCTTACTTTCTGGGAGGTCACAACAAACGCTCTCCCTTGCACTATCGGTTTTGACTTTTTTGGGACGGCCTTTGGTGTCTCCATCTTGGCTGAACTTATTTTTGGTAAACGACAAAATCGAGCTAAATGACCTTCTCTTCCACAATTATAACATGATTTAGACGGCATCGCGCAGTTTGGACTGATGTGCCCCTCCCCTCCGCATTTGAAACATATGATAGGTGGTCGTTCTCCTTCCTTAACAACGGGTGCTGGTGCTGACGTCTTTCCATTATTGTTGAATCTCCTCTTCTTGAAATGACCATTCTTATTGTTTTGGCCCTGATTACCACCGAAGTGGTTACCATTTCTGGCCTGTTGATTCCCTCCACGCTTGTTGTCACCGCTTCGATGACTGCTCTCACTGGTATTATCATTTTGTCGACTGCTCTCTTTTGGTTGCGTTGACTCGTTATCGCGCTCCACTAACTGAGCCCTATTCACAACATCTGAATACAAACACAGTTTATGAGAAATAAGATGTTGACGTATCTCAGGTTTCAAACCTCGCAAAAACATTCGCGTCATTCGCTCTTCATTATCCACCAAGTGGGACGCAAACCGAGATAACTCAGCAAACTTGGCTTCGTACTGCGACACGATCATGTTGTTTTGCTCCAACTTGATAAATTCCACCTCCTTCATGTGACGAACACTTTCGGGAAAGTATTTGTCATTGAATAGCTCTTGGAACTTCTCCCAAGACATCTTCAGTGCGGCAGGTTGAGTACGCTTAATCAATTCCCACCAGTAATCTGCCTCTCCTCGCAACATAAAGGCGGCAAAGGGAACCTTTTGCTCCTCGGAGCATCCCAAGACATCAAATATCTTGGTAATCTGCTTTATCCATGTTTTCGCTATAAGTGGTTTCGGCTCTCCCTTAAACTCTGGTGGTCCCAGCTCCTTGAACTGTTTAGCGGTGACCGTCCGAGAGTTTTCAGTGTTTCCACCTATATTTTGGACAGGAGCTGCTCTCGCCTGCTGTTGCATGAACTGCATAAAGTTTCTAAACATTCCATCATTCATCATCTGGTCAGTGTTGTTGTTTGCATGAGGATTGTCACCTTCTTGATGCACATTATCCTGATTATTGATATGTGGTGAATCAACAGTCGCCTGTGCTCCATTGCTATTCTCAACATTCTCAGATGCCATTTTCAGATACTGTCACAAAATAAAAGTTAATTGATATGTCATATATTATCCTTATATTATGACCGACCAATTAAATACCATGCAAATAAACTTAGGTAGGTCATACTAGCGAAGGAATTCCCCGTCTCTCCCCTCCTAGTTCTATTCTCACATCTTAGCCAGGGATCATATCCCTAAGCTTTGATACCAACTGTGACGCCCCCAAAATTAGGTATACATCACCCATCTTGGGTCGTCAGATACATAGTACAGAATATAAATACAACTTACTAATACAACTGTCGTGTACAATACGACAAAACATAAACTGTGAGTTTGAATACAAATATTATCTTCTAGAGAGTATTCATACTCAAAAGGAGTCCTCATTACATTTATTAACACACCATTACATAGAATAGTGAGGACTACTAACTAATACTATCATTCGGACCATCACTCCGTTCCCCGACTTGCCCCAGCTACGTTCTCATTTCTTGAAGAGAACAGTGAAAGAAAGGGTGAGCTCAACTAGCCCAGTAAGAAATATTATGACTAAGATAATGCAGAATAAATTATCATTAGCCTTCAACAATGTTAAACTGATAAAATATAATAGACATCAAGTTTAACTGCAGCGGAACAAGCAATCCATTAAAAGAGTCAAGTAGAAAATAAACTCTACTATCTTTTATGATTTAAAAGGTTTTTCAACATTGTGATCGCTAGGACTCAGCTTAATAAAATAATCCACATCATCAAATCACCCCTGCACTACGGCCAAGGATATTCGTGTATTCATTAATGGTCATGATCATGCCAACAACTGTCCATCAATGCACTACGGGCCAATGAGGACTTTTACCACATCATTTGTAACATTACGGTCATGATTATACCGAATAATCCTTGGTCATAATCATACCAAGTCCATCTATGCACTACATGCCATAAATGACTTTCAACATTTTATAGACATGAGGATGATGACAATGATATAAGAATTCAATAAAACAAGTTCAAGAATTAATTTATCCAAGAATTAACAACGTCCAAATTGTCAACATGATACTGCATTGTGGAGTAAAATTCAAGAATACTTAGAAGAATATTTTCATGAAAAGATACTGGATGAAACGCAATTATCAAGGATATTCCACAAATTTCATGGAGTATAGAAGTCAAAACTTAACCAACTGAGTATAATAAAGAATGGAATAACAAAAGAAATCACCATGCATGCGATAGACCGCACAGACAGGTTATTCCAACAGAATAATAAATAATGGAACCAGGTCCGGCGTAAAACGCACAGACAGGATGTTCCAACAGAATAATAATAAAAATGGAACCAAGTCCGGTGTAAAACACACAGACAGGATGTTCCAACAGAATAATAATAAAAACGGAACCAGGTCCGGTGTAAAACACACAGACAGGATGTTCCAACAGAATAATAATAAAGACGGAACCAGGTCCGGTGTAAAACACACAGACAGGATATTCCAACAGAATAATAGAAGAATGTCACCAAGTATAGGGTATACCGCGTATACAGGTTATTCCAACAGAATAATAAGAAATGGAATAACAACAGTTCTCTTCATGAATAAGAAAGAATAACATCCCTTACCGTTTTAAAGAAGAGCTGAAATAAGGAAGTAGTTAAGTAGCAGAATACTCTTCTTCTCTCTCTCTATAGTCTCTCTCTATAGTTTCTCTCTATAGTTTCTCTCTCTAGAGTTCAGTGAATTCGTAAGAAATAATGAAGGAATGAGCTGTTATTTATAGAAAAATAGAATGCATAGTAACTAATCCATGAACGGTCCAGATTGATTACTTTAATCTGACGGTCCATATTTAAAGAAAAATCTTTTAAATAAAATATAATATATTCTATTTATAGAATAACTTTAATAAAGTATTCTGTTTTATATAAAAATATGTTTCTGTTTTATTACGTTAATAATACGAATAAAACAAAACGTCATTATCGCTAAATAATTCATATTATTAACTGACAATAATTGAATTAAACTGAGTGACTTCTCACATAAGCATTAATAATCAATACCGTGTGCTACTATGCAACCACACGTATTACTGTACTTTTACTACCGAGTAGTTCAACAGTAACAATGGTAAAACTTCCGCCGTTATTTTTAATAAAATATTTTTGTCGTTTTCTCAATCCGACAATAATTCCGTTGTGGGGTCCACCAATGATTGTGTCGTTGTACGAATATTTCCTGTTAAAACGAATATTCTCCGACCAATCGAATATTATATAACAACTTTCGTATTTTGCAAAATTTATAAATATTACCCACAACTATAACATTATATCAAATTAACTTCATAATATTCAAAAATGATATTTATAGAAAATTCATCTTTATTTATAAAAGTTGGGACCTTACAGGGAATTCCTTCGCTCGTATGACCTACCTAAGTTTACTTGTTATTTAATTGGTCGGTCAGAGTATAGAGATAATATGTGATATGTTAATTAACCCTTATTTTGTAACAGTATTTGAAAATGGCATCTAAAAATGTTGAGATAAGCAATGGAGCACAGGGGACCGTTGAGTCTCCACAGATCAATAATCAGGACAATATGCAACAGGAAGACAATAATCCTTATGTAAACAACAACACTGATCAATTGACGAACGACGGTACGTTTAGGAGTTTTTTAGAATTCATGCAACATCAGGCGAAGGCGGCTCCTGTTCATAATGCAGGAGGAAACAATGGCAACCCACGGTTGGTCACCGCTAAGCAATTCAAGGAGCTGGGACTATCATAAAGGAATTAACAATAATCTTGCAAATCATGCCAAAGCCATGTTAAAATTACTATCATTTATACTCTCTTTGAGTTACCTTTTTAGTCTGAGCCTATACGCTGTTTTAAGCACATGTTTCCATGAGTCTTGACTTTATATTGGAACTTGCTACATAGAAAATCTAATATTGTGTTACACGGACTCTTCACAATTTGCCCTAAAATACTAGTTTTCGACACTCGACACACAAAAGGGGTATAGGTACTAGGGTACTAGACACTTCATTTTAGTGCCAATAATTGTGTCCAACCGGACATTCCATCCGAATCCGTGTAATATAGAATATAATAATACTCCATATATAGTACGTACGATAGTAATGGTTTAGACGATACAATGTGCTGACGTAATAAACCAAAACTTTCAAGCAGTCACTGAAAAAGTAATTTCTAGATCAAGTGAGTTCATTTACATCCAAGTTCAAAAACAACATCCCATTTAACTAAACAACTATCAACGTATAAATTTGCCTAGTTATTTTGGTAATAATATGCAAAGTAGGGATGCGCTTTTTTTAGATAAAAAGAAGGAAAAAAAAAGACCCCAAGTGTTTTCTTAATTTGTTTTAGACACGGAAAATCTATTATGAAATGTTCTCGAATCATGTAATCATAAAAATAATAAAAGTAAAAACCTAAACAATCATAATGCATGAACAAAGATAAACACTAGAACTGAAGATTAGGTCATGTCCACCACTAATACAAACACTTGGATTGAGTAAACAAACATGATATGGTTAAGAAAGTACTAACTAATAAATTCATTCTATTTGCTATGAAAATATTACCAGTTAAAGGTTTGTTAGGCATAATTGGACATTTTTATTTTTACTTTATTTTTGCTATTTTGTTATTTAGAATACTTATCATGTTCAAAATAATGTCCTTAAGAGTATATCCTCATTTCTCACTGCATAGTTCATATAGAAATAACTAGCATGGCAAGAAATGGCACACTTGTTACAGCAACAATACTTTTTGAGGGCATACATATGCTATGAATTTTTTTTAACATTAATACAATGTCAATTGCATCTGATAGAAGCAACAAATTAAAGCAGTAATGAGAAAAGAGAGAGATGGAGATGTACTTACAAGCACCTGATAGAAGCTGTCGCCCAGTTCTCCTCCCAAATTAGCAGGAACTAGTACATTAAACAACAAAGAATCACAAATAAAATAATTTTTGGGCGAAAATTAACTCAAACATTTTTCGAAACTGAAAAATTAAATTTGGGAGAAAAAAGTCTTGGCAGATGAAACCCTTACCTTGTAATTTCAAAAAAATCAGACAGAGAGGGAGGAGATGATTATTCAGAGATAATGGAGAAGAAAGAAGAAAGCTTCTACCAATCCCATATGCTTAAGCAGAAAAAATCAGAAGAATTTGGGAAGAATCCAACTCGATCAAACAAATTTGGGAAAACCCAACTCAGTTGAAAGGCTCAAACTCAGACAGACGAACAAACCCAATTTGGAAAGAAACTAATTATGGAAGAAACCAGACAAAAAATCGAAGTTTGGAGAAGAGGAAGGAAGAAAAAGCGCGAACAATTTTTTTTTACAAGAATGAAAGACTGTCGTCGAGGTCAGGTATGATAAAATTAAAGCCTCATTCTCAACGGGCACGCCGTCGCTAATAACACCGTCGATATTTTATCATTAATGACGGCAGTGTCGTCGCCAATAATATTTTCTCCTGTCGCCCCCTTATTTCCCTCCCCCGCGTTACTTACGCGCCAAAAAATAACTCATTACCGACGGCAGAATTGCCTTTACCGATGGACTATTGTCGACACCCATATCAATTTTGGAGGGAACCAATACATTGACAACGGGCGTCATTATCGATGGTTTAGCCGTCGCCAAAGAGGTTAATCTCAACGGTATATACGCCGTCGGCAATACTCCCGTCGGTAATGACCCTTTTTTTGTAGTGATCTATCGTACGACCGTCGGTCCCACCTCCGGACCCATCGCCAGTCCCACCTCCAGTCCAACCGTCGATCACACCCTCCATAGTCTCATCAACATCAACTCGGTGGTCATCACCATCTCCTCCATGATCATTTCCTAAGCCGAAACCTCCAACCCTACGAGTCTCATCAACAAGACCCCTACAAAATTAAAATATTAAGAACGAAGTCGAATATAGAGCATATTTAAATTATTTTAGTTTGTGTTCTTCCATTTTTAACAAAGTAAGCAAACAAGCTGATAACTCGGCCTCCGTATACTGGAATCAAGTCCCGTAAGTTGTAATACGTGCCTAATACCTATGCGTTGCTATGTATGTGTTTGGCAATCGTTTCGACGACTGAGGCGAATTTTGGTCTCTTTTTCGATTATTTTTTTAAGTTTTAACAAAGTAAGTAAACGGGCTAATAACTCGGCCTCCGTATACCAGAATCGAGTCCCGTAAGTTGTAACGTGTGCCTAATACCCATGTGGTGCTATGTATGTGTTCGCGTGTCATTTTGACGGCCGAAGCGGGTTTTGGTCTCTTTCTCGACTATTTTTCTAAGTTATAACAAAGTAAGCAAACGAGCTGATAACTCGGCCTTCGTATATCGGAATCGAGTCTCGTAAGTTATAACGCTTACCTAATACTATACGGTGCTATATATATGTTTGCGTGTCGTTTCGACGATCGAGGCGGGTTTTGGTCTCTTTTTCGACTATTTGTCTAAGTTTTAACAAAGTAAGCAAACGGGCTGATAACTCGGCCTCCGTATATCAGAATCGAGTTTCATAAGTTATAACACGTGCCTAATACCTATGTGGTACTATATATATTTTCGCATGTCGTTTCGACAACCGAGGCGAGTTTTGGTCTCTTTTTTGACTATTTTTCTAAGTTTTGGTAAGTTAGGCAAACAGACTGATAACTCGGCCTCCGTATATCGGAATCGAGTCCCGTAAGTTGTAACGGGTGACTAATACCTATGCGGTGCTATGTATGTGTTTGCGTGTCGTTTTGACGATCGAGACGGGTTTTGGTCTCTTTTTTGACTATTTTTCTAAGTTTTAACAAAGTAAGCAAACGGGCTGATAACTCGGTCTCCGTATATCAGAATCGAGTCCTGTAAGTTGTAACGCATGTCTAATACATATACGGTACTACGTATGTGTTTACGTGTTGTTTCGACGGCCAAGGCGGGTTTTGGTCTCTTTTTTGACTATTTGTCTAAGTTTTAAAAAAGTAAGCAAACGGGCTGATAACTCGACCTCCGTATATCGGAATCAAGTCCAGTAAGTTGTAATGCGTGCCTAATACTTATGCGGTGCTATGTGTGTGTTCGTATGTCATTTCGATAATCGAGGCAGATTTTGGTCTCTTTTTTGACTATTTTTTTAAGTTTTGGCAAGTTAGGCAAACGGACTGATAACTCGGCCTCCGTATATCAGAATCGAGTCCCGTAAGTTGTAACGCGTTCCTAATACCTATGCAGTGCTATGTATGTGTTTTCGTGTTATTTCGACGACCGAGGCGGGATTTGGTCTCTTTTTGACTATTTTTCTAAGTTTTGGCAAGTTAGGTAAATGGGCTGATAACATACAGATACAACTAAAAGAATACAACATAAATAGTAACCTAAAAGAATATAACATAAATAGTAACCTAAAACAACTAACACCTTATTTAGTAGATTAATATAAGTTTTAGATAATGATTGCACTACTACAAACTATTACATTTGAATACAACTAAAAGTACACAAAGAGTACATACTCCTAATCATTTATATCGTCAAAGCCATCAATATCATAATCGTCATCTTCGAGCATTAGATCTTCAATATCGTTGTCATCACCATCTTCGTCATCCTCAACGATTTCTTTAATTATATCTACCTCCTCAACAACATCGTCTTCACTTTCGACAGTGACGACATCATCCTCTTCTTCACTAGACTCACTAATAATTATCACATCAGTAGGTGTGACACTAGTAGACTTCGACTTATAAAGGTTCATCGTCTGGACGAGGAGTTGTGCCTTGAAAACCATGCGCTTTGGTGGTTATAACAGCATACCATAGGCTTGTAGGAGTCTTAACACTCTGCGCGTAGTACACCTGTGTTGCTTGACTTGCTAAAATAAAAGACTCGTTTGAGTTTAGTTTTGACTTAACATTAACAGTCACTAGTCCTGAATTTTTTTCTACTCTAACTCCATTCTCAACATCAAACCAATGACAATTGAAGAAAACTAACTCTTTATGACCCCAATATTTGAGAACGACAACTTCTAGCAATCGTCCATACCAGTCATGCCAAAGATTATCGTAGCAGCTACCTTTAATCACAACATTAGAATCAGAAGAAGCGACTTCCCCAATATCGTAACACTTAAATCTGTAACCATTGACAATGCAGCATGTATAAGTATCTACAAATCTTTTAAGGTCGTCGGCTATAAGCTTTAGCCGAATGTCAGCTAACTCATCTATGAGGACCTAATGTACATGAACACAACATGTTCTAAAGTTAATTACACCATAAGATTATGTCTATGATGGTAGATTCATTGAACTGTTAATTAGTTTGACTTACATGATCTTTAAACCATTGCACAAATTCTTTATTCCTCAAATTTTGCAAATCCTCGTCCGATATAATCGGATTCGCTTCACGTATATATCTCATCATCATATTGACTACAATACAGTCATATACTTAATGTGTATGGAAAGAACTTATAGCAGTAACACAAGACATATATAGTTATGGCTACTTACTTAATGTATGGCGCTACTTCATTTATGTTGACAAGTGCATACAATATGGCAGCTGCATACTCACTATCGGTCAAGAATCTCTATTTTTACCCCGCCAAATAGTTATATAGGATGACTAAAGACCTTTAATTCTCCAATTTCCTCATGCGTGACAGCCTCATTCCGACGTAAGCGATTATGACTCTTCTAAACATTCGGCTCAAAGTACAACGAGCAGAAATTAACAAGTTCCTCCATAACATAACTCTCATAAATTGACCCCTATACACGGGCTCTGTTCTTCACCTTTTGTTTTAGACGTCGCATATACCTATGTGTTATATATGTATGTATACATTAGTAAACAAGAATGAACATTTCAGCGTATTAAAAGCATTAATGTCATTACCTCTCGAATAGATACATCCATCTATATTGCACGAGACCGCCAAACTTAGCTTCGTATGGCAAGTGAATAGGTAAATGCTCGATTGAATCAAAAAACGATGGAGGGAAGATCATTTCTAACTTTCACATTATTTCCAATATTTACATCTCCATTTTATCTATGTCTTTGAGTTGGAGATTCGTTAAGCATAGATCTTTAAAGAAATTAGAAAGCTATGTCAGTGCTTCAACCACATGTTTCGGTAACACGTCGATAAATGTAGTATCCCGAAAATTTAGATATTTATTAGAATCTTAAAAGATTAAGTTAAGGTTAAATATTGAACCTAAACAGAAAATAAGTGTATGGAATTGACATTTTTGGAAAGGAATTTTGTGAATTTAAAAACTTTTGGTTAAGGTTTACAGTGTTAAGAGTATAAGTGAATATCTTCTGTGTGTATGATCTTATACGTGTTCAGTATGTGGTTAAGAGTCGAGGGTTAACCAGATAATCTATATCAGGGACAAATCCTAATATCATATTAAGAATCTCAACGTTTAATTAGAAAACCATATCGACTGATAAGAAACCCTAGCACCGATTCTGAAAACCCTAGTTTTAGTTTTGGGAATCGAAAACCCTAATTCGGAATATTAAAACCCTAATTTGGAAGCTTAAAGATAATATAAGGTTTTTATGTTATTGATTTTATATTTAATTAGGGATAGCCCTAATTGATTATTAGAAAACCCTAATTGATCAGCTGGAAACCCTAATGTACAATTATGGAACTTAATTGCTAAATTAGTAATTTTAATTAAGGAAATATCAATCTTAATTAGCAAGCTTGAATATAATTAGAAAATCCTAATTATAATTTAGAAATCTTAATTTTCTATTTTTAATACCTAATTAGAAAGTTTAGAAAACAAATTTGGATAACCTTAGGGTCAAACCCTAAGGGTTAAAACTTAAGGGTTGTGACAAGTTACTAAGTTGCCATTCACTTTACAAGTCAAATGACCAAATTGCCCTTCTTGAATATTTTAATGGGATGGAGTGTAGATCTAGCCCTAGTAAGTGGTTGGTGACCAACCCTAGCTAGCCATATGCCTATATCTCACAAATATCAGATTTCATTGCCACTTAGCATCAATTGTGACCATAGATTAAAAATCTAAGAGATTTAAAAGTAAGACAAAGCTTACTTTATTTTTCATTTGAGCCAAGTCCATTCTCTCTCTCCCATCCAAAATTTTAAAGTGAGAGTGAGTGATAAGTTAAGCCAAGATCATGTGTTAGCTTGCCAAGATCAAACATCAAGGATCAGATTCAAAAATTGGGCATTCATGAGGTATAAACCCTAAATTTCAAAATCTTTATAGATTTGTGTTAATGTTATGATTTATTATTTAAAGTTGTGTTAGAGGGTGTCATTTGATGATCTGGGTTGCTAAAACTTGGATCCATATCATTTAGATGCTCGAAATTGAAGTTTATAAAAATCTGGAAAAGTGGAAAAATACGGCATGGCAGCTTAATGTCAGGGCATCTAGATCTTTATATGTTAGTGGTTTTGTGTGTTTGAAGTAATAGATCTGTAGTATGCCATGTTGTCTATGATCTGGAGTTGAAATAAGGGTCATAGCATGTCTAGATCGTAAGCTATATGCAGTCAAAATGCGTTGACCGGCCACGACTGAATGATTCTAGGTAACCCAGATTACCCAGAAAAGTCTGACAAGCACTTTCAAGGCCTCTGATCTTGCATGTGTTTGATATGTTGACCAATTTGTTTCTTTTATGTTGTAGTATGATATAAGTACTACACAATCATGCATTTAGATTAACCAGTGCATGATCAGGATCGAAAATAATCGTGATCAAACTACGTTAACCGATCAGCCTGAAGAACAATCTGGAAAACCCATATTCTTCAAAACTCATTTTCTCTGACAATGTTTAACCAGCCTGAATCTTGTGATTGTGTTGATAATACACTGATATTATGTTATAAGATTGCTCTCTTACATGTTTACTTTAAGTATTAACCTTTACAACACACTAAGCAAACCTGCAACGTATAGATCCAAGACCTGGAAGGTAGCCCCTCGAACTGTACTTCATTTCTGAAAAACCCAGAAATGAAGAACAGCTATGACATGAAATTTGAGAGTCTATATCTCTCAATTATGATGTTGGATTGCTATGAAACTTGTTGATGCTTGTAGGGTTACATCAACACTACAACCTTGATTCTTTAAACTGCCCAGAAAACTTAGGATCATGGAACAAATTGTGGTCAAACCTGGTAACTCGACAACTGACATGGGTTCTGCGTTTGGTGAAGAACACTCATAGCGACGGTTCTGTCGCTATAGGGCCCTTTAGTGACAGTTTATTTATAGAAAATAATTATTTTTTTTATTAAATGAATAAAAATAGTTTTTAATTATTAAAAATACAAAATAAATTCCTAAAAATTATTTTAAAGTCCGAAAATTAGTTTTTAATTATTTTGAGCATATTTTATAAATATTTAATACTTTTGGAATATAAATGGTATTTAATTTATTTAATTATAATATTAAATAAATTATTTAAAAATAGTTTTAATACTTGAAAAATCATGAAAAATTATATTATGATATAAGAAAATATTTTAAGTTATTTTTAGTGACTTTTAATATTTTGTGAGAAATTTCATTAATTAATTAATATTAATGATAATTAATTTATTTAATAAATATATTAAATAAATTATGAAAAAATAGAATTAATGATTTAAAAATCATATAAAAATGATTTAAGTGTTATAAAAATATTTTAAGTTATAAAATATAACTTTTGATATTTTGTCATGAAAATATTAATATTTTAATATTAAAAGCAATTATCGGATAATAGATTTAAGTGTTTAAAAATCATATAAATATGATTTTAAGGTATTAAAAATACTTTGATATATTATAATATTATGACATGAATTTTATTAATATTTGATAATAAATAAATATTAATGATAATAGAATATTGTGGTATTTAATTCATTTAAATATGAGTTTAATGATTTAAAATTCATGATAAATGATAATAATTATCTAAAAATTATTACGAGCTTATGAAAAAAAATTTGACTATTAATAAATTACCTTAGATAATGGTTAAGTGTTTAAACGGAGTTTAATTGAACTTAGACTCAAAATTTTATCCAACTAGACCGTCGGGATGTCAGAATTGTGCCGAACTTGACTCAGATAGTAAAAATTTGACTTGAGGATAGGTCGTATGTGTGCTATAGACTGATAGAATTATGTGATAATGTATTTAAGTTATTTTAAATACTGTGATGATATTATTCTAATTTGCATATCGATATTATTTATATATTAGGTTCAGACAAAGCTTATTAAAGTGCATAGCAGTAATCAGTGGTTCAGACAAGTTTTTCTTAACTCTACTTTGAGTTGTTGTATTCAAATGTACTTGCTGTTAATCATTGCTGATTGTCATGTCTAAGAATTATAGAATTGTACTCTGTACATATTGCGTGTATAAGTCAGGTATGAAAGGCTGATCACCTTCATTACCATTCGGTCTAGATATATTTGTTCATGTTCAATACTTGTTCATTCAAAAGTTTGTTCATGCTAATTCACAACTATGTTGTTGAATTATAGCCAGCTTATTATTCAAACTCTTTCAATCATGATATATCCTCAAATAAATTAAACTTGATGGGCAAACTTATGCTTACCCTTGCTATGTCATGATAAACATTGCAGATTAAGACGAATGCGTCGGATACAAGAAAAATCAAAGCCAAGTTCATCTTGGGTCTATGTGTGCAGCTATATTTGTAATAATATTGTATAATAGTAACATTGTATGTTAGATTCGATATTGATTAAGGTTTTAAGTAAGGTTCTCGACCTTGGAGATAATGTGAAATGTTTATTGTATAAATAATTTATGTTTATATCTTCCGCAATAGTTAGAACTAGTGTACCAAATTCGTGGTGATTTAGGACCAGAATTTAGGGGCGCTACAATAAATGTCACGTGGATTAACTTCTGCATGAATACATGATAATCATGACTTTTGAGACCCCAAAACTTCAGCTATTCGAATTTACAACACCTTGCTATATTCGAACAATATCCATCTGGGAGCTTCAGTCCACTAATCCAATTACATATGAATAGCAATTGTTCCCTGGTCAAAGTATAATCAGCTTTAGGCGTTACCGTCTTACTACCCTCCTGATACAGCCACAAATGTTCCCTAATGTTCATTTCTACCAAATTAAGGTATTGCCTCTCATAATTATTCCTTGTCAATTCATTGTGATAGTTTCGTTTGGCGTTCATAGTTAGAACTCATATTTGTACTCTTTAGACTAGTACAACATGTCTAAATTTATTTTGATATTTGTAGTAATGTGCATGTTAGTATTTTTGGGGACTTTGAGTTGATGATTCATTTCAGTTTAGCATATACATGTTAGAACCCCTTTATGTTGATATTGTGTCGCATGTGTTATGACATGGTATCCTTGTTAGAATATACCGTAGGGTATACCTGAGCTATAACCACCTGTGGGGGTACCACAGGCATGTCCTCTTGGCACTGAGGCATGACACTTTTCGTGGCGGTGTGATTAGTCCACGGCGTGTCCGTTTGTGCTCCGGTGGGAGTTGGCCATTTGGTGTTTTGTTGTGGGAGGCGTATGGGTCGACCCTAGTTTTCTGTTCTGTTCTGTGAATTGGTGATGTTTATGCCAAACACACCTTTCGATTTTACATGCATTGGATTCGCGGTCCAATGTGTATGACTTGCCTGTGTGGCATTATTTGATTTGCCTATGTGGCATTATTTGACTTGCTTGTGTGGCAATGTATATTTTTATTTTGTTCTGAGCTCGGTATGAAATAACACACATCCATTTGATTCAGCCTATTATTTCGTTGTGTTAGTTTTGTTCGTTTCGTTTCAGTTCATTTCGTCTCTTTTCATTTAATTGAGTTAGTTATTTCGGTTCATTATTTGTATTCTATATCCGTACTGGGCATTTGGCTCATGCTGTGTTTTTCTTCCGGCAGGTAATCAGGAAAATCAAGGGCAAGTGTGATGAGAGCTTCATTCATTCCAATGATTTAGAAATATTCTGTTTAGACTTGATGTGTCAGTTTACTTAGAATTGTAATAATTATTTTAGATTGTGGTTTGAGACAGTTTGAGATTTATTATGGTTGACTTGTGATATTTATCAGTTATTAAGACTATTCTTTTGTGGCTTTGAGCCTTGCTATTAAATTCATCAGTTTTGTTATGTTTTGAGTAACCTCTCTTTCTATTTTGGGAATGGGGTGTTACAATTGCCGACGGCATACTAACGACAGTTGTGTTGTCGCCATTGAGGTCATTACCGAGGACGATTGGCCTATCGATATTACCCTCGTCGCTTATGACCCAATTTTTTGTAGTGTTCGGGCAGTCGAACATGTGGAGGTGGATATTAATTATGACGTTACCGATTGAAATTGGTCCATGAGGTGGGATATGACGGAGACGTGACGGTGGTGGGGAACTCTAACCAGATAGTATTTTTTTGGCGTCCGTTAAGAGTGACGTTATTGAAGAAAACAAACCGGCCTCCGATTTAATCTGTAGTTAAGGTGCAGTTCATGTGTTACTTTTTCCTAAACGTTGAGGTGAATTTAAAAAAAATTGCCTTTCCGTTTTTATTCATGAAAATATTGTATTATACATAAAAAATAAAGATATCGATCAAAAATATTATTACCGTGACTTTTTAGATGAGTTTCTACATACAAAGTTAAAAAGAGTCGATCGTTTAGTACGAAAGTAGTTAGCATAAAATTTATTTTTAGATAAATTGGTTAATTGACCAATAGAGTACTGACACGCAGACGATACTCTATGTGTGTCAGTATTCTATTGGATAATTGACTAACTTACAATAAAATAAATTTCATACTAACTGGATCCGTTTAGTACATATGTTATACTAGAATTAAGTCTTTATTTATAATGGAGTCTAATTAATTTGAGCCGCATGCCCCTTGTGGTGTTGTGGGTACGTCACACATCTCTCGGAGATTGAGTATGTGATTTCGTAGACTATAGACCAAATATATATGTTCTTGGATACATGTGTTATCATTTTATTATATATTATTATTATTGTGATATGCGTATTTAATTTGACACATTTAAGATCTTAAAATTAATTACGACTCTAAGTAAGGTTATAACTTATAAATCCAACCAAGCGGTTCGAGCAAGACTCGAAAAATGCGATCGAGACTCGAATTCGTTAATAATATAATTTAAATATGAGCACAAAAAATAGTTCGGATAAAAAAAATAAGTAAAATCTGAAAAAGTTTATACTTCTCGTGTAAGATTCAAACTACTCAAATTCTTGATTATGACTCGATATACACTCGAATAAAATTAGGATAATTAATTAATATTTTTTATTTTGTTTTAAACTCTGAGTATTATTATTTCTATTATTTATTTTTTAATTTGGTTCAATTTGGTGCCTAAGATGAGACTAATTCATGTAGTTTATTTATGAACTCTTGTTCTAAGTTACTCAAATTCTTGGCTAAATACATAATTAGAAGTTTAGAACCATCTTTTCTTGGCCCGTCAACCAGGATATGGATCATGCCAGGATATATTTATATAATTAAAAAATTTCATCTTCATTCCTTTTTATTTGTCGGTGAACATAAAAAGAATTTGACTTAAAATAAAAGAATTTGTCAAAAATAAGCATAAATTAGTCAAGTAAGCAAAAAACATTCTAAACTTGTAATCAAGTCGGTATATGTGCCAAATAAACAATTTACAAATCATTTTAATTTAACCGATCTATTAACGTACTATAGTAGTTTTCTTAATTAGTTGACTTTCATGAATAAAAAAATATGCACTACTAATATAGTTTTAACCTGTGTTATTAAATCCAGACAGGTCCGTCGGTCATACGTCGAAAGTTTTTCGGAACAGTGAGATTAGGTCGGAAGGGGATGAAAGTAAAGGTTTGATGAATTTGCTCTTTAATGTATAATAAATGCGTAAATAGATACTAAAATAATCTTTTTTAGTTACACATAAGCTCAAGTATGGTCTACTCAGGGAGCCACATCATCAATTTCTAACGTGGCAGGTTCAGTTGAATGGAAATAGAAAAAATTACTCCCTCCGTCCCAAATTAATTGCTCAGTTTTGACTTTTTAAAGTCAAATTGACCATTTTTTAAACTAATTTTTTTACTATTTTTTATAAAATATGTAAGACCCCAATTTTTATAAATAAAGATGAATTTTCTATAAATATCATTTTTGAATATTATAGAGTTAATTTAATATAATGTTATAGTTGTGGGTAATATTTATAAATTTTGCAAAGTAAGCAAGTTGTTATAAAATATTCGTTTGGTCGGAGAATATTCTTTTTGTCGGGGAATATTCGTACGACGGCACAATCATTGGTGGACCCCACAACGGAATTATTGTCGGATTGAGAAAACGACAGAATTATCTTTCTATAAAAATAACGGCTGAGGTGTTACCGTTAAAACCGTTAAAACTGTTGAACTACTCGGTAGTAAAAGTACAGTAATACGCGTGGTTGCATAGTAGCACACGGTATTGATTATTGATGCTTACGTGAGAAGTCACTCAGCTATACTCAATTATTGCTACAGTAATTGCTGCATCATATCTCTTAAATTATTGTCATAGTATCATCTGTATAATATGTTATATTATTGAGACGTTGTGGTAAGTTTGGTTATTTTATGGGGGGCCATATGTCATTATCTAAGAGTCTCTTCGTCAATAGTAATTACCGTCGTCAATAGTAATTACCGTCGTCAATAGTAATTACCTTGGTCAATAGTAATTACCTTCGTCAATAGTATTTACCTTGGTCAATAGTATTTACCTTGGTCAATAGTAATTACCTTCGTCAATAGTATTTACCTTGGTCAATAGTAATTACTTTCGTCAATAGTAGTTGTCCCTTCAATATTACCAAGAGTCATTTGACCATTCGTTAAGACCAAGAGTCATTTGACCCTTCGTTAAGACCAAGAGCCACCCTCAGTTTTTCTATAAATAGAGGCCTAGGGCTTCATTATTTTTCACGAATTCATTCAAGCTATAGAGAGAGAAAGTATAGAGAGAATAAGAGAGAGAGAGACTAAAAGTATTCTGCTACATCACTTTTCCAATATCCAGTTCTTTTAAGGTAGGGAATATTATTTCTTTTATATTCATGAAGAGAACTTCTGTTATTCCATTTGTTATTATTCTGTTGGAATAACCAGTATACGCGGTCTACCCTATACTTGGTGACATTCTTCTATTATTCTGTTGGAACATCCTGTCTGTGTGTTTTACACCGGACCTGGTTCCGTTTATTATTCTGTTGGAACATCCTGTCTGTGTGTTTTACACCGGACCTGGTTCCGTTTTATTATTATTCTGTTGGAATATCCTGTCTGTGTGTTTTACACCGGACCTGGTTCCATTATTTATTATTCTGTCGGAATATCCTGTCTGTGCGTTTACGCCGGACCTGGTTCCATTATTTATTATTCTATTGGAATAACCTGTCTGTGCGGTCTATCGCATGCATGGTGATTTCTTTTGTTATTCCATTCTTTATTGTACTCAGTTGGTTAAGTTTTGACTTCTATACTCCATGAAATTTGTGGAATATCCTTGATAGTTGCGTTTCATCCAGTATCTTTTCAAGAAAATATTCTTCTAAGCATTCTTGAATTTTACTCCACAATGCAGTATCATGTTGACAATTTGGACGTTGTTAATTCTTGGATAAATTAATTCTTGAACTTGTTTTATTGAATTCTTATATCATTGTCATCATCCTCATGTTTATAAAATGTTGAAAGTCATCTGTGGCCTGTAGTGCATAGATGGACTTGGTATGATTATGACCAGGGATTATTCGGTATAATCATGACCGTAATGTTACAAATGATGTGGTAAAAGTCCTCATTGGCCCGTAGTGCATTGATGGACAGTTGTTGGCATGATCATGACCATTAATGAATACACGAATATCCTTGGCCGTAGTGCAGGGGTGATTCGATGATGTGATTATTTTATTAAGCTGAGTCTCAGCGATTACAGTGTTGAAAAACTTTTTAAATCATAAAAGATAGTAGAGTTTATTTTCTACTTGACTCTTTTAATGGATTGCTTGTTCCGCTACAGTTAAACTTGATGTCTATTATATTTTATCAGTTTAACATTGTTGAAGGCTAATGATAATTTATTCTGCATTATCTTAGTCATAATATTTCTTACTGGGCTAGTTGAGCTCACCCTTTCTTTCACTGTTCTCTTCAGGAAATGAGAACGTAGCTGGGACAAGTCGGGGTACGGAGTGATGGTCCGAATGATAGTATTAGTTAGTAGTCCTCACTATTCTATGTAATGGTGTGTTAATAAATGTAATGAGGACTCCTTTTGAGTATGAATACTCTCTAGAAGATAATATTTGTATTCAAACTCACAGTTTATGTTTTGTCGTATTGTACACGACAGTTGTATTAATCAGTTGTATTTGTATTCTGTACTATGTATCTGACGACCCAAGATGGGTGATGTATACCTAATTTTGGGGGCGTCACAGTTGGTATCAGAGCTTAGGGATATGATCCCTGGCTAAGATGTGAGAATAGAACTAGGAGGGGAGAGACGGGGAATTCCTTCGCTAGTATGACATACCTAAGTTTATTTGCATGGTATTTAATTGGTCGGTCATAATATAAGGATAATATATGACATATCAATTAATTTTTATTTTGTGGCAGTATCTGAAAATGGCATCTGAGAATGTTGAGAATAGCAATGGAGCACAGACGACTGTTGATTCACCACATATCAATAATCAGGATAATGTGCATCAGGAAGGTGTCAATCCTCATGCAAACAACAACACTGACCAAATGATGAATGATCAAATGTTCAGAGGCTTTATGCAATTCATGCAACAACAGGTGAAAGCGGCTCCTGTCCACAACGTAGGTGGAAATACTGGAAACTCTCAGGCGGTCACCGCTAAACAGTTTAAGGAGCTGGGACCACCGGAGTTTAAGGGAGAACCCAAACCACTTGTAGCTGAAACATGGATAAAGCAGATCACCAAGATATTTGATGTCTTGGGTTGCTCCGAGGAGCAAAAGGTTCCCTTTGCCGCCTTTATGTTGCGAGGAGAGGCAGATTACTGGTGGGAATCGATAAAGCGTACTCAACCTGCCGCACTGAAGATGTCTTGGGAGAAGTTCCAAGATCTGTTTAACGACAAATACTTTCCCGAGAGTATTCGTCACATGAAGGAGGTGGAGTTCATCAAATTGGAGCAGAATAATATGACCGTGTCGCAGTACGAGGCAAAATTTGCGGAGTTATCCCGGTTTGCGTCCCACCTGGTGGATAATGAAGAAAGAATGACGCGGATGTTTTTAAGAGGTTTGAAGCCGGAGATACGTCAACATCTTGTTTCTCATAAACTGTGTTTGTATTCAGATGTTGTAAATAGGGCTCAGTTGGTGGAGCGCGATAACGAGACAACGCAACCAAAAGAGAGCAGCCGGCAAAATGATAATACCAGTGAGAGCAGTCATCGAAGCGGTGACAACAAGCGTGGAGGGAATCAACAGGCCAGAAATGGTAACCACTTCGGTGGTAATCAGGGCCAAAACAATAAGAATGGACATTTCAAGAAGAGGAGATTCAACAATGATGGAAAGACGTCAGCACCAGCACCTGTCGTTAAGGAAGGAGAACGACCACCTATCATATGTTTCAAATGCGGAGGGGAGGGGCACATCAGTCCAAACTGCGCGATGCCGTCCAAAGCATGTTATAATTGTGGAAGAGAAGGTCATTTAGCCCGATTTTGTCGTTTACCGAAGACAAATTCAGCTAGGATGGAGGCACCAAAAGCCGTCCCAGAAAAGTCAAAACCGGTTGTGCAAGGGAGAGCGTTTGTTGTGAACTCCCAGAGAGCAAGGAACCCGAATGAGGTCATCACGGGTAAGCTTATTATAAACTCTAAAGAAGTTTATACTTTATTTGATACCGGTTCAACCCATTCTTTTATTTCTCCTACTTGCGCTCATCGATTAAATTTGATTCCGGAGAAATTAGACTTTGACTTATCTGTGGAAACTCCGTTGGGAGAAACCTTCATTACCTCCACTGTTTATAAGTCTTGTTTGGTTCAAGTTGGTACCCACACATTACCTATCGATCTGATTTCATTAAAAATACTTGCATTTGACGTGATTCTAGGGATTGATTGGTTAACTACTCATTATGCAAAAATTGATTGTTTTCGTAAGGTTGTTAGTTTTCATATTCCTAATCGACCTATTATGCGAATTCAAGCAACCAAACCATTAAAATCAATCGCTGTCATCTCAAGCCATAAAACTATTCGTTTATTGAAAAACGGATGTCAAGCTTTCTTAGCTCATGTCACAGATCTAAACAAAAATACGTCAGCTTTGAATGATATTTCTGTTGTTAATAAATTTCCTGACGTATTTCCCGAAGAACTTCCTGGCCTACCCCCAGAGCGTGAAATTGAATTTTGTATCGATCTTGAACCCGGTACAAAACCCATTTCCAAAGCCCCATATCGAATGGCTCCTATTGAACTTCAGGAGTTAAAGATCCAACTGCAGGAATTGTTAGACATTGGTTTTATTCGTCCTAGTACTTCTCCTTGGGGAGCTCCTGTTCTATTCGTGAAGAAGAAAGATGGAAGTATGCGACTTTGTATTGATTATCGGGAGTTGAATCATGTCACCATCAAAAACAGGTACCCATTGCCACGTATTGATGACCTGTTTGACCAGTTGCAAGGAGCACAATTCTTTTCAAAGATCGATCTTCGTTCTGGATATCATCAGCTGAAGGTTAGAACTGAGGATATTCCAAAGACGGCTTTTAGAACTCGGTACGGGCATTATGAATTCCTAGTCATGTCCTTTGGATTGACTAATGCTCCTGCTGCCTTCATGGATATGATGAACCGGGTATTCAAGGAATATTTGGATCACTTTGTGGTCGTCTTTATTGATGACATCCTTATTTATTCCAAAAGCCGTGAAGATCATGAGCAACACTTGAGGCTGGTACTCCAAAAGCTTCGTGAATACAAGCTTTATGCCAAGTTGAAGAAATGCGAGTTCTGGCTGGAAGAGGTAGCATTCCTTGGGCACGTAGTATCAAGTCGTGGAATATCGGTTGACCCGGCAAAGATTGAAGCTATTCAAAGCTGGGAGCAACCTAAATCAGTGACCGAGGTACGTAGCTTTCTTGGTTTAGCTGGTTATTATCGGAGATTCGTGGAAGGATTTTCTCGAATCGCTACTCCATTAACTCAGCTGACTCGGAAAGATACAAAGTTTGGTTGGAGCGAAGAATGTGAGCAGAGTTTTCAAGAACTCAAGAGGAGACTCATTTCAGCACCTGTTCTAACAATACCATCTGGCTCGGAGGGATTTGTCATCTACAGTGATGCTTCGAGCAAAGGGTTGGGATGTGTTCTCATGCAACATGGAAAAGTCATAGCCTATGCATCAAGACAACTCAAGGAATATGAGAGGAATTATCCTACTCATGATCTAGAGTTGGCAGCTGTTGTCTTTGCACTTAAAATTTGGAGGCATTACTTGTATGGGGAGAAAGTGGAGATCTTTACGGATCATAAAAGCCTCAAATATTTCTTCACTCAAAAGGAACTCAACATGCGACAACGACGTTGGCTTGAACTGTTGAAAGATTATGATCATACCATTCAATACCATCCTGGAAAAGCGAACGTGGTAGCTGACGCATTGAGTAGAAGATCATATGCGGGTACAAGTGCAATATTAACAACGCAAAGGCCCATTTTGTGTGACTTGCAAAGGATGGAGATAGAGTTGAAGACTCCAGGGACCCATGTGATGATGGCGAATATACGAGTAGAACCGACTTTAATCGATAAAGTTAAAGCTGCTCAAGCTACAGACCTGGAGCTGATGCGTATGAAGAAGAAAGTGCAAGAAGGTGCTATATCGGAAGCAAGAATCGATGAAGAAGGAATACTTCGAGTCAACTCCAGACTTTGTGTTCCTAACAACCCTGATTTAAAGTATGAAATCATGATGGAGGCGCACAACACACCGTTTGCAATCCATCCTGGAAGTACCAAAATGTATCATGATCTTCGTCATACATTTTGGTGGAGCAATATGAAGAGAGAGATAGCGTTGTTTATCTCAAGGTGTCTAACTTGTCAACGAGTCAAAGCGGAGCATCAAGTACCAAAAGGTCCATTGCAACCACTTGAAATTCCAGAATGGAAGTGGGAGCACATTACCATGGATTTCGTTACCGGTCTTCCTAGGGTTTCTCAAGGTATTGATGCGATTTGGGTCATTGTTGATAGATTGACCAAGTCTGCTCATTTCTTACCGATACGAGAAACTTATACACTTGAACGTCTTGCTCGTATGTACATAAACGAGATTGTAAGACTGCATGGTATGCCAGTATCCATAGTTTCTGACCGAGACCCAAGATTCACTTCACGATTTTGGGTTAGTTTACAAAAAGCTATGGGCACGGAGTTACGATTTAGTTCAGCATATCATCCTCAGACGGACGGACAATCAGAGAGGACTATTCAAACTCTTGAAGATCTATTAAGACTCTGTGTCTTTGACTTCAAAGGAAGTTGGGACAAGTTCTTACCATTGGTGGAGTTTTCCTACAACAACAGTTATCAAGCAAGTATTGGCATGGCTCCATTCGAAGCATTGTATGGAAGAAAATGTCGTTCTCCAGTATGCTGGGATGAGGTGGGCGAAGCAACGTTGTTGGGACCGGAGTTGGTACGTATGACTACAGAAAAGATTCAAACGATCCGACAACGTATAAAAACCTCACAAGATCGACAAAAGAGTTATGCTGATCTTCATCGAAAGGACGTGGAATTTGATGTAGGAGATCATGTGTTCTTACGTGTTGCTCCATGGAAAGGAGTTACGAGATTTGGAAAGAGAGGAAAGCTAAATCCTCGATTCATCGGTCCATTTTTAATCCTCGATCGAGTAGGAACTGTGGCTTATAGACTCGCTTTACCGCCAAGTATGTCTCGTGTTCATAACGTTTTCCACATATCCATGTTACGCAAATATGTGGAAGACCCGAACCACATTATTGAGTTAGAACCGGACGAAATAGCGGAGGATTTGACGTATGAAGAAGTTCCTGTTCAAATCTTGGATAAGAAGGAACATATTCTACGCTCCAAGGTTATACCTCAAGTTAAAGTTTTGTGGAGAAACCACGATGTTGAGGAAATGACTTGGGAGTTAGAATCAGAAATGAAATCAAGGTATCCTTACCTCTTCGACATACCAGGTACGTACCCTAATTTCGAGGGCGAAATTTCATAAGAAGGGGAGGTTGTAAGACCCCAATTTTTATAAATAAAGATGAATTTTCTATAAATATCATTTTTGAATATTATGGAGTTAATTTGATATAATGTTATAGTTGTGGGTAATATTTATAAATTTTGCAAAGTAAGCAAGTTGTTATAAAATATTCGTTTGGTCGGAGAATATTCTTTTTGTCGGGGAATATTCGTACGACGGCACAATCATTGGTGGACCCCACAACGGAATTATTGTCGGATTGAGAAAACGACAGAATTATCTTTCTATAAAAATAACGGCTGAGGTGTTACCGTTAAAACCGTTAAAACTGTTGAACTACTCGGTAGTAAAAGTACAGTAATACGCGTGGTTGCATAGTAGCACACGGTATTGATTATTGATGCTTACGTGAGAAGTCACTCAGCTATACTCAATTATTGCTACAGTAATTGCTGCATCATATCTCTTAAATTATTGTCATAGTATCATCTGTATAATATGTTATATTATTGAGACGTTGTGGTAAGTTTGGTTATTTTATGGGGGGCCATATGTCATCATCTAAGAGTCTCTTCGTCAATAGTAATTACCGTCGTCAATAGTAATTACCGTCGTCAATAGTAATTACCTTGGTCAATAGTAATTACCTTCGTCAATAGTATTTACCTTGGTCAATAGTATTTACCTTGGTCAATAGTAATTACCTTCGTCAATAGTATTTACCTTGGTCAATAGTAATTACTTTCGTCAATAGTAGTTGTCCCTTCAATATTACCAAGAGTCATTTGACCCTTCGTTAAGACCAAGAGTCATTTGACCCTTCGTTAAGACCAAGAGCCACCCTCAGTTTTTCTATAAATAGAGGCCTAGGGCTTCATTATTTTTCACGAATTCATTCAAGCTATAGAGAGAGAAAGTATAGAGAGAATAAGAGAGAGAGAGACTAAAAGTATTCTGCTACATCACTTTTCCAATATCCAGTTCTTTTAAGGTAGGGAATATTATTTCTTTTATATTCATGAAGAGAACTTCTGTTATTCCATTTGTTATTATTCTGTTGGAATAACCAGTATACGCGGTCTACCCTATACTTGGTGACATTCTTCTATTATTCTGTTGGAACATCCTGTCTGTGTGTTTTACACCGGACCTGGTTCCGTTTATTATTCTGTTGGAACATCCTGTCTGTGTGTTTTACACCGGACCTGGTTCCGTTTTATTATTATTCTGTTGGAATATCCTGTCTGTGTGTTTTACACCGGACCTGGTTCCATTATTTATTATTCTGTCGGAATATCCTGTCTGTGCGTTTACGCCGGACCTGGTTCCATTATTTATTATTCTATTGGAATAACCTGTCTGTGCGGTCTATCGCATGCATGGTGATTTCTTTTGTTATTCCATTCTTTATTGTACTCAGTTGGTTAAGTTTTGACTTCTATACTCCATGAAATTTGTGGAATATCCTTGATAGTTGCGTTTCATCCAGTATCTTTTCAAGAAAATATTCTTCTAAGCATTCTTGAATTTTACTCCACAATGCAGTATCATGTTGACAATTTGGACGTTGTTAATTCTTGGATAAATTAATTCTTGAACTTGTTTTATTGAATTCTTATATCATTGTCATCATCCTCATGTTTATAAAATGTTGAAAGTCATCTGTGGCCTGTAGTGCATAGATGGACTTGGTATGATTATGACCAGGGATTATTCGGTATAATCATGACCGTAATGTTACAAATGATGTGGTAAAAGTCCTCATTGGCCCGTAGTGCATTGATGGACAGTTGTTGGCATGATCATGACCATTAATGAATACACGAATATCCTTGGCCGTAGTGCAGGGGTGATTCGATGATGTGGATTATTTTATTAAGCTGAGTCTCAGCGATTACAGTGTTGAAAAACTTTTTAAATCATAAAAGATAGTAGAGTTTATTTTCTACTTGACTCTTTTAATGGATTGCTTGTTCCGCTACAGTTAAACTTGATGTCTATTATATTTTATCAGTTTAACATTGTTGAAGGCTAATGATAATTTATTCTGCATTATCTTAGTCATAATATTTCTTACTGGGCTAGTTGAGCTCACCCTTTCTTTCACTGTTCTCTTCAGGAAATGAGAACGTAGCTGGGACAAGTCGGGGTACGGAGTGATGGTCCGAATGATAGTATTAGTTAGTAGTCCTCACTATTCTATGTAATGGTGTGTTAATAAATGTAATGAGGACTCCTTTTGAGTATGAATACTCTCTAGAAGATAATATTTGTATTCAAACTCACAGTTTATGTTTTGTCGTATTGTACACGACAGTTGTATTAATCAGTTGTATTTGTATTCTGTACTATGTATCTGACGACCCAAGATGGGTGATGTATACCTAATTTTGGGGGCGTCACAAAATATAGGTGAAGAAATTATAACCAAAAGAAAGTATATACAATTTATTACTAATTCCAATTTTTATAATTTTAGAAATATACTTTTATATGCTTAATTATTAATTCTAAAAATAGTCAATTTGACTTAAAAAAGTCAAAACTGAGCAATTAATTTGGGACGGAGGGAGTAACTATTAAATTAATAAATTTGAAAGGTGAATCGCCGAAGTAGAATAAGATCAATAGTTTAAAATAATAATTTATATTTAAACCTTATTAGTAGTAGTAGTAGTATTATTATTATTATTATTATTATTATTTACTTTTTAATAATTCCCCTGTATTTTGCATGCGTACATGACTGCAACATGCACCTTAAATATCTTCAGTAGCCATTCAATCGAATAATTAGAAATTAATTATTCTCCATTAATTCATTCATTTTTAGGACCGCGTTACGTACATACCTCTTTTCTAGTCTGAACACAGATGGCTGAATATATTATCCCAATCACAAAAGAATTCGTTCGGTGGAATTTAATAAATTATGATCAACAATGTCCAGTTGATTTTTGTTGACCGACCGACCGACCCATGATTTCCAGTCCTTGAATAAATTTATCGGTGGCTGTCAAATAGATCAAATTGCATTCCATAATTAGTTCATGTTAATTATGACTTATGAAGAATTACTAAATCCATTAACTTTTAATTAATACAGTTTTACCGTATTCATATAGTTTGAATTAATTAAAATATTAAAGTACTTTTAATGAATAATACCAAACCAATAACAAATGAATAAAAACCAAATAAAAGCATAATACAACATAACCCAACTCTAAATGATAAACATAATACAATAACCCAAATTATAAATCTAAAAAGAAATTAATTAAGCCAACATCTAATTAAGTAAACCCTAATTCTAAAATTATATAGGTATCCACAATACCAATTATACATAAGCTAATACACAATTTAGACAAAGCTCAAAAATAAAAATAGTATTCCATCAGCAAAATCATAAAAAACTAATCAAGGTGTTATAGTCATATCAAAATTTTGAATTGAATTGAATAAGAAAAGGAAGGAGAACAAGATGACCAAGATGAAGATCGAGAGAGACAGAGAATGAATTTATTAGCGTGTAGGTGATTATGTGCTGAAGAAGAGAGGAGAGAGAAGGAGATGAGAGTATTTTTAATGAAGTTAAACCGCATGAATACGGTCACACTGTATAGAATTAAATGGGTTGTCCTTTTTAATAGAAGTATTATAAGACTCCAACTTTTATGAATAAATATGAATTTTTTATAAATATTATTTTTGAATATTATGGAGTGAATTTGATATAATGTTATAGTTGTGGATAATATTTATAAATTTTGTAAAGTACGTAAGTTGTTATATAATATTCGATTGGTCGAGGAATATTCGTTTTAACATGGAATATTCGTACGACGGCACAATTATTGGTGGACCCCACAACGGAATTATTGTCGGATTGAGAAAACGAAAAAAATATCTTTTTATAAAATAACGGCGAAAGTTTTACCGTTAACTGTTAGAATACCCGGTTGTTAAAATACAGTAATATGCGTTGTTGCAAATAGCACACGGTATTGCACAGTATTTTTGAATTATTGATTCTTACGTAAGAAGGCACTACCCAATAATTGTTACAGTAATTACTGTTCAATATTTTATTTTATTGATTCAATAATTGCTACGTTGACGTTTTATATTATTGTTGTTTCAATAATTGTCACTGCACAGTATTTTCCATTATCAAATCAATAATTCATATTATTTGAATAATATTATTAGATAGCATTATTGGCAATGTCTAGAAAATTCTGTCAAGAAGATGTTTGGTCACTTAATTGCGCGCCAGTAAGGAGAAATCCTTATCGAAAAGCCCTCTCTTTCCTGGGAACGATCTGGTTGTCATTATTGTGATTCTGTAATATTATTTGTGAATAATTAATTATTGATTTATATGATAAGAAAATATTTATTTTTTGTGGACATAAATGATGGTTAGAAAAATATTTATTTTATGTGGTTATAAATGAAAGAATTAATGTTGAAGTATTTTATCAGTATTTTGTCGGATTGAAAGTATTAAAAAATTAAATCGGTGTTCTTAAAGCTCTATTGGGTGAGTTATAATTTTAATCCGACCGTTGGATCGTTGTGATTTTTGGATATGTTATGCATATATAAGTTGAGTATATGTCTATAAATTTTGAACCGTTAAAAATTAACGTGTGATTTGTTATGAATTTTAAGAGGTGTTGAAAATTATCCGTTTATGAAATTCGGATATTTTCTGTTTGAAATTTGGAAAAACTTTCTTCTGCAAAGTTGTAGAGAATTCGATTTCGTGTGGAAGGGATATAAAATTTGTATTTTTCTGAAAAGGACTATTTTATATGAATTACTGAAGTTTCAGAAAATAAAATAACTTTTATTAAAATTGGGTGGGACCTAGTTTTGTTTTTAACATGTGGGCTGCCAAAAATTTTCAGAAATGACTGTCCAACAATTCAACAAAGCATGCGTAGAAATTTTGTATAAATAATAATATTATTTTATTATTTAGTCTCCTATGGCGTTCTAGCATTTTCCTATAAATAGGCGCTTAAGTTAGAATTAAAAATCGCATCAGAAACAAGTTTTCTTTCTCTCTATATTATCGAGCGTATTTTTGTGAGTATTTAGATACTTTGAGAGTTGCTATTCAGTGCAAGTTTCCTTCGACTTTACATCCGATATTCCGATCAGAACTACTGTTATTTTGAGGTAAGGGATGTTAATTTTGTTCAATATTCGCTTGAAATAATATTTTCTTCTATACTCTGTAGTATGTAAGTAATATTATTTCGTTTCAGATTTCGAATTCTATACTCGTTTTGTTAAAATTTTGGTTTCTATCCTTGATATATACGCTTCATCCAGTATCTTTTCATGAAAATATTATTCTGAGTATTCTTGATAAGTTTTTACCTTTTTCATGCCGGAGCATTATTCACGGGGTTACTATTTCCAAAGTACTATTCACGGGATACTATTCACTCGAATACTATTCATCCGGGGTACTATTCATGATAAAAATTAATTCGTTTTCGGTCCAAATTATTTTTGGTACAATATTATTCTTGAATTTTACTCCACAAAATAGTATCATGTTGACAATTTGGACGTTATTGATTTCTGGATAAATTAAATTATAAATCTTTAAAAATTTATCCTTGAACTTTTTTTATTGAATTCTTATGTCATTGTCATCATCCTCATGTTTATATTATGTTGAAAGTCATATGTGGCCTGTAGTGCATAAATGGACTTGTTATGATTATGACAAGGAATTATTCGGTATAATCATGACCGTAATGTTACAAATGATGTGGTAAAAGTTCTCATTGGCCCATAGTGCATTAGTGGACAGTTGTTGGTATGATCATGACCATTGATGAATACACGAATATCCTTGGCCCGTAGTACATGGATAATTTGTGGTCGTGATACTAATGAATATCCCTGGCCGTAGTGCAGAGATGATGTGGATTATTTTTTAGCTGAGTCTCAGCGATAAAAGTGATGAAAAACCTTTTAAATCATAGAAGATAGTAGATATTATTCTCTACTTGACTCTTCTAATGGATTGCTTGTTCCGCTGCAGTTAAACTTGATGTTTGTTATATTTTATCAGTTTAACACTGTTGAAGGCTAATGATAAATTATTCTGCATTATTTTAGTCATAATATTTCTTACTGGGCTAGTTGAGCTCACCCTTTTACTTTCATTGTCCTCTTCAGGAAATGAGAACGTAGCCGGGACTAGTCGGGGAACGGAGTAATGGTCCAGATGATAGCATTAGTAGTCCTCACTATTCTATGAAATAGTGTGATAATAATTGTATTGAGGACACTATTTGAGTTGAATACTGTCTAGAAGACAATATTCGTTTTAAAACTCTCAGTTTATGTTTTGTCGTATTTTACACGACAATTGTATTATTAAGTTGTATTTGAATTTTGTATCATGTATTTGACGATTCAAGATGGGTGATGTATACCTATTTTGGGGGCGTCACAAGTATAACAGAAGTGTATTTAGTCTTAATTTTTATTTTTTTATGCTCAGTTTTTTTTTATTAATTTTTTTTAAGGAGGAAGAAATAAACTCACAAACAATCATCACATAAAGAGAAAACAAATTTCATATATAGAAGAAATAAACTCACATAAGTTATAAAATTAAATGGGTTGCCCTTTTTAATAGAAATATATTTAGTCCTAATTTCTAATAATACTACGACTCTGAGATCTATTTTTCATGCTCAAATTTTCTTTTCAATGGCTTTTTTTTTAAGAAAGAATAAATAAACTCACAAACAAACATTACATAGAAAAGAAACAAACTTCATATAATAGAAGAAATAAACTCATATAAGCGAGAATCGAATGTAAGGCCTAAAAGACATAGTAGTACTACCTCAATCTTAACAACTAAGTTAAGACTTCATCGGCTTAAAAAGCTTGATCATAATTAATTAAGATAGAGTGCTCTAAAAGTTTAATTAAGTACATTGAGAATATATCAATTCAGTTTAATTAAGCACACATATTTGTGGGTGCAAAATTACATTATTTTAATTTATTAAGTAATTTTATAGTGTTTGATTACATCTTAATGCATCTTAACAGTTCACTTTTTAATACACTTTAATAACCCACATATTTGTATTAAGAGGTCCTATGAATAGTTTAGACTCATATTTGTATCTTAACTATTCAAAGGACATCTTAATATAAAGATGTGAGTTTTTAAGATGTATTAAGAGGTGAGCTGTTAAATTGTAATCAAATAACACTTTGTCAAATTTAATTAAGACATTATCTTAAATTATATATTATTTTATATATGTAAGACTCCAACTTTTATGAATAAAGATGAATTTTCTATAAATATCATTTTTGAATATTAAGGAATGAATTTAATATAATGTTATAGTTGTGGGTAATATTTATAAATTTTGCAAAGTAAGCAAGTTGTTATAAAATATTCGTTTGGTCGTGAAATATTCTTTTTGTCAGAGAATATTCGTACGATGGCACAATCATTGGTGGACCCCACAACAGAATTATTGTCGGAGTTAGAAGACGACATAAATATCTTTTTATAAAAATAACGGCGAAAGTTTTACCGTTAACTGTTGAAATATCCGGTGGTAAAAGTACAGTAATACCCGTGGTTGCATAGTAGAACACGGTATTGATTATTGATGCTTACGTAAGAAGCTACTCAGTTATACTCAATTATTGCTACAGTAATTGCTGCATAGTATCTCATATTATTGATTCAATTATTATCACAGTATCATCTGCATAATATTTTATTTATTAAATCAATAATTAAGACGACAAAGTTATTCATATTATTATTTGTAATATTGACGATGTCTAGAAAGTTCTGTCGATGAGAGGTTTGATCACTTAATTTCGCGCCAAGAGGGAGAAATTCTTATCGAAAACCCCCTCTTTCCTAGGAATGATTTGGTCGTTAAATATTGTGAGTTATAATATTAATGATGAATAATTGTTGGAAGATTAAAAATGTGTTTATTAAAGATAAAATAATTTGTAGTAATATTTATTCAATCTTTGATATAAATAAGAAGTCTGTTATGAGATGTTTGTGGTAAGTTTGGTTTATTCTATGGGGGCACATATGTCATCATCTAAGAGTCACTTTCGCGAATGGTAATTGCCTTTATCAGACGTCAAACCACTTGTCGTTTCATATTACAGGCATCGAACCACTTGCCGTTTCATATTACAGGCGTCGAACCACTTGTCATTTCATATTACAGGCGTCGAACCACTTGTCGTTCCATATTACAGGCGTCAAACCACTTGTTGTTTCACATTACAGGCGTCAAACCACTTTTCTTTTAATATCAACAGTAGTCAAGCCACTTGCATCTTCACATTGCAAGGGCTAAGCTAGAAATCTTTTATAAATAGAATCTTATTTCTTCTTTCATTCTCACCAATTTACTACGACTCACAAGAGAATTCTATAGAGAGAGAATCAGAGAGAAAGAAGAAGAGTATTCTTCTACTACATTATTTCAGTATCCAATCTCCTACTAAGGTAAAGGGTATTATTTCTTTCGTATTCGTAAGGGATATTATTTTTATTCAGTATTTGTATGAAATAATATTTTCTTCCATACTCTATAGTATGTAAGTAATATTATTTTGTTTCAGATTTCGAATTCTATACTCATTTTGTTAAGTTTTGGCTTCTATACTTCATAAAATTAGTAGAATATCATTGATATTTGCGCTTCATCCAGTATCTTTTCATGAAAATACTATTCTGAGCATTCTTGATAAGTTTATCCTTTTTATGCTGGAGTACTATTCACGGGGTACTATTTTTGAATTACTATTCATAGAGTACTATTCACTCGGTTACTATTCACCTGAGTTACTATTCATAACAAAAATTGATTTCTTTTTTGTCCAAATCATTTTTGATACGATATTATTCTTGAATTTTACTCCACAAAGCAGTATCATGTTGACAATTTGGACATTATTAAATTCTGAATAAATTTAATTATAAATATTTAAAAATTTATCATTTGCTTTCTTTTAATTGAATTCTAATATCATTGTCATCATCCTCATGCTTATATTATGATGAAAGTTATCTGTGGCCCGTAGGGCATAGATGGACTTGGTATGACTATGACCAGGGATTATTCGGTATAATCATGATCGTAATGTTACAAATAATGTGGTAAAAGTCCTCATTGGCCCGTAGTGCATTGATGGACAGTTATTAGAATGATCATGACCATTGGTGAAAACACGATTATCCTTGGTCCGTAGTGCATGGATAATTCGTGGTTGTGATACTAATGAATATCCTTAGCCCGTAGTGCAGGGATGATTCGATGATGTGGATTATTTATTAAGCTGAGTCTCAGCGATAAAACTGTAGATAAACTTTTTAAATCATAGAAGATAGTAGATATCATGCTCTACTTGACTCTTCTAATGGATCGCTTGTTCCGCTGCAGTTAAACTTGATGTTTATTATATTTTATCAGTTTAACACTGTTGAAGGCTAACGATAATTTATTCTACATTATCTTAGTCATAATATTTCTTACTGGGCTAGTTGAGCTTACCATTTTCCTTTCTTTGTTCTCTTCAGAAAATGAGAATATAGCTGGGACTAGTCGGAGAACGGAGTGACGGTTCAGATGTTTGCATTAGTAGTCCTCACTATATTATGAAATAGTGTGATAACAATTGTAATGAGGACTTATTTTTAGTTTGAATACTGTCTAGAAGATAATATTTGTATTAAAACTCACAGCTTATGTTTTGTCGTATTCTACACGACACTTAACAGTTATATAAATTACGTTTGTATTTGAATTATGTATCATGTATTTGGCGACCCAGAATAGGTGATGTATACCTATTTTGGGGGCGTCATAGTTGGTATCAAAGCTTAGGGATATGATCCCTGGCTGAGATATTAGACTAGAATTAGGAGGGGAGAGATGGGTAATTCTTTCGCTAGTATGACTTACCTAAGTTTAATTGTTATTTAATTGGTCGGTCAGAATATAGGGATAATATGTTGCATGTCAATTAACCCTTGTTTTGTGGCAGTGTTTGAAAATGACATCCGAGAATGTTGAGATAAGCAATGGAGCATATGAGACCGTTGAGTCACCAACGATCAATACCCAGGATAATGTGCATCAGGAAGGTAATAATCCTCAGGTGAACAACAACACCGACCAAATGGCGAACGACGGAATGTTTAGGAGCTTTCTGTAATTTGTGCAACATCAAGCAAGAGAGACTCCTGTTCAAAATGCAGGTGGAAACACTGGCAACTCTCGGACGGTCACCGCTAAGCAGTTCAAGAAGCTAGGACCACCGGAGTTTTTGGGAGAGCCAAAACCACTTAAGGCAGAGACGTGGATAAAGCAGATCACCAAGATATTTGATGTCTCCCTTTGCCACCTTTATGTTGTGAGGAGAGGCAGATTGCTGGTGGAAATCTGTAAAGCGTACTCAACATGCCGCACTGAAGATGTCTTAGGAGAAGTTCCAAGAACTGTTCAACGACAAGTACTTTCCCAAAAGTACTCGTCACATGAAGGAGGTAGAGTTCATCAAGCTGGAGCAAAATAATATGATTGTGTCGCAGTACGAAGCTAAGTTTGCCGAGTTGTCCCTGTTTGCGTCCCACTTGGTTGATAATGAAGAGAGAATGACACGAATATTTCTAAGAGGTTTGAAACCCGAGATACGTCAATACCTTATTTCTCACAAACTGTGTTTGTATTCAGATGTTGTAAATAGGGCTCAGTTATTAGAACATGATAATGAGTCAACCCAACCAAGAGATAGCAGCTGACAAAGCGATACTACCAGTGGAAGCAGTCATCGAAGCGGTGACAACAAACGTGGAGGAAGTCAGCATGCCAGATATGATAACCACTTCGGTGGTAATCATGGCCAAGACAATAAAAGTGGAAATTTCAAGAAGATGAGATTCAATAATAATGGAAAGACATCAACACCAATACCCGTTGTTAAAGAAGGAGAACGATCAACGATCGTATGCTACAAATATGGAGGGGAGGGACACATCAGTCTAAACTATACGCAGCAGTCCAAACATGTTATAATTGCGGAAGAGAAGGTCACCTAGCACGATTTTGTCGTGCAGTAAAGCCGAGTCCAGTTGGGATGGTGACACCAAATGCTGTCCCAGACAAGTCAAAACCAGTAGTTCAAGGGAGAAATTATATGAATGAGTAGGTGAAATAAGTAAGAAATGATGTTCTATAACATCAAATTCTAAGAAAAAGTGAAATCGTAATCCAAAATATCGATTAAAATGAAGAACAAACGAAGATCACGAAGAATAAGCGAAGAACACGAAGAACGTTGTTGATGGACAAATTTAAAACCATCGTAGGATAATTGTTGTTGGTGGACAAGTTTAAAACCATCGCGTATAAGTTAGTTGCTTATTGCTTGATTAGGGACGGTAGAAACGTTCATGAAGAACGGATTAATCTGAGCTATAACGAAGTTATGGCGAAAATTTTGTAAAAGACGAACGAGAATTCGAAAGTTAGTAAATGAACCCAAACGTGTAGGGTTTCATAAGGAAGTAAGAGAACGTAGAAAATGTGAGTCATGGACTCAAGAACGAACGAGTTTCGAGTTCGGATGATCGAATTACGGACGAACGAACGAAGAACATTAAAAGCGTAAAAATGAACGAAGGGTGAAGATCAAGCCAACCGAATGGCACGTTAACGAATTCAGAACAAATTTCTATCCGAGGGTTATTGAAGTACGTAAGATAAGGAAGAGAATGACTTTGAAACGACCTCGTTCTGAGTTATAACGAATAAGTTACAAAATTTCGAAGTAAGCGATTCAAGCTTGTAAAAGACTTGGAAATTTTTCTAGGTTTTGTGCTCGGCGCCGCAGCGCCAGCTGAGCCTTGGGAGGCGACGCCACAGCGCTGAAAGTAGTATGCATACAAGCCAATCATATATGATGATAAAGCATATACTTTGTAATCAATCTTATTTATTTATTAATAAAAGAATTATTTATTAAAGGCATTTATTATCTACATGGTGCTGTTTTAATAATATGTGATAAACCCATAGTTTTAAGCAATGCTTTTAGAATCATGATGAGATCATGCTAATGAGATCTAAATTCTTGGATAGCTTAAAACTAAAATGTTCCCAATCAATGGATTACTGAAAAGGGGATTAGTGAATCCGGATAGATTGGTACGTACGTTGCTTGCTCATTGGATGAGGATGATTGATCTCATGATCATTTGTGTGGAGACACTAAAGCAAGTATGTAGGTGCTTATTAGAGAATAAGTTCACTGAACGTGACTCACTAAGGAATACCTAATGGAGTTTTACTTGTCTGTCAATAGGAATTCCTGTAGTGATAGTAGTACAAATGATCCTTAGACTTGAGATCATCATAGTATCTTATATATAATGAATTATACTTTGACTTATTCCTTAAGACTCTTAAAGTATATCAAAGGGTATGCTTGGGTGTAATAAGTTATATATGAAGATAATGAATGATCAATAAAGATTCTACCACTTCTAGTAAAAGAAGAGAAATGTCCTATGCGATTCGATAAATGACAACCTAGGAATCCTTGGCCAAGGTGGAATGAAATTAGAAAGTAGTTTCTAATTTACATTCATTGGGAGTTGTGCATTTAGGAATCGAAATACATATAATTAAATAAAATAAGACTTGACAGTAATTCCATGTCTTATATTTAATTGGGACATTGTATGGTGGAAAGATTGAATTGTACGGTAACTATTAACTCAAATGTTCTTTTATGATTAATGTTGAAATCTATATTATCTGGAAAGTCGTTGATCGCTAGGGAGGCTTATCCCTATTGTAGAATAAATATTATTTATTTAAATAAATTAATCGTTTAATTTATTTATTTAAATAAGATTAGAATTGTTCTAATTGATTTATTCACAACCGGTTTAATATGGAGAACCTAAAGGGTCACACCATAAAAGGAAGAATAATTATTTAAGAAGTTAATGGCATAATCGTAATAATATGTTAAGTATATTTAATTTAATCTATGGTGATAGAATAAATTAAATAGCTTAATATTTATTATTTAATATTTTAGAAATATTAAATATAAATTAATAAGAGGAGTCTTATTAATATTATTACAATTATTATTATTTTAATTTCTAAAAGAGTTTAGGAATTAATTTAATATAAGTACTCTCATTGATTCCTAATAGGATTAGGGAGCCTATTTAATTAAAAGAGTTTAATTAAATAAATAATACCTTATTTTTAATAGGGTTACTTGATATCTTTATAAGAGGAGTCTTATATCAGATATCAAATATACGTTATTCCAATTGTTGGAGAGTACGCTTCTTTTCTATGAGAGATAGAAAAACTAGGGTTTTGCCAAATACCCATCTTCTTGAATTCTTTTTCTTCCTTGGTGGATCACCTCTAGAGGCCAAACACTTGGGTGGCTAACGTTGATCAAAGGAAGGAACCAAACCCGGTGGATTCAAGTTGGACACGAAAAGGATTTGGAGGTGAACTTGTACCTGAGGAAGCTCGGATCTTCAAGGGTATGATTCTCGTCCTTTATTTTTCGTTTAATTAATAATTGTGCATAAAGGATGATCCGGGTATATAGTTTGTAAAATTTTAAACTCTGATTTTTACACGTTTTCGCTATTTTGTGCAATTTGATTGCGTTCATGAATATTACAAACCTAACAGTGGCATCAGAGCCAAACCTTTATGCGAATTATTAATTGTTTTAATTTGATATGTATATTGATATATGTTTAGAACAATTTAATTGGGCATAATTTTATTGTATAAAATTTAAAAAAAAAACGGAAATCAAAGTTAATATGACGGTACGGTTTATTTGGCATGATTGCTTTATTGTTTATATGAAGCACGTTAGGTGCTTATCCGTTATTATATATATATATATATATATATATATATATATATATATATATATATATATAATCTTGAATCATGATCCCAGCACATGTATTTCAAGGGAGAAACAATATTGCCATGTTAATATCCTGCCACGTTAACTTTCATGTGACTATATAAATATATATAATATATATTACCGTTATATATATATATATATATATATATATATATATTAATCATTTTATAATTAAAATGAAAAGTTTATTTTAATTTTTTTTAAAATAAATAGTTTATTTTAATCTTAAAATAAAAGTTTATTTTAATTTTAAAATTAGATTTCATGCTAACTAATTAGAGTTGGAATTGGATTCCATGATAACTAATTGGAGTTGAAATTGGATTCCATGTTTCCTTAAATAAAGGAGTTTATTTAGATATGAAATAAGATTTCATATTATTCAAAATAAAGGAGTTTATTTGTGAATAGGAAAGAGAATTCGTGTTTCCTTTAATATTTTTTTTATATGGAATTGGATTCCATAATTAATTAAAATAAAGGAGTTTATTTTGATTAAAGATTTTGATTAAAATAAAATAGTTTATTTTATTCAAAATTGGATAAATTAAAATAAAAGAGGTTTATTTTGATTTAAATTTGAATTAAAATAAAGGAGTTTATTTTAATTCAAAATTAGATTTTATGCTAACTAAATTTGCCCATTAAATGATATCAATATATATTAAATATTTTTTATTCATGAGATGAATGTTATTTATTGATGCATATGGTGATGTGTATGATAATAAAAGGGATTGATTATGGACTATTGACCAATGTGATTGGATTTTATTTTAGTTGGATGCTTGAATGTATGGGTTTTATTAAATGGGGTCTGCGTACCTCTTCTTCTCTAATTTTTCTTAATGTAAATTCTATCTCCCACCTATGTACTTCCCCTTGACTGCTGATCAAGGTTTCTATTTATTTTAAATAGTTTTGTAATATGAATAATTAGAATTAATTTTGAAGAATTGGAGATCAAGGAGCAAGGAATGCTTGAAGACCCGTTTCTAATGGAGTCCGGGTTTAAATGTAATAGTTATATTTAAATATTAATTCTTGCACCCCTAGGGTTTGACCTTTTTGGTTCACTTGGTGGCTCTAGTGAACCAAACTAGAATAAAAGTCCATAATCAATCCGGGTAGAATATAGTATTCTATATGTGCATGCTTATACTATATATATTATATATTATGCAAACATGCTTCGCATGTTAATTAATATGACGCGTATTTTATATATATATATATATATATATATATATATATATATATATATATATATATATATGTGCATGCGCGCTAAATAAGATGAGACAAATTAATAACAAATCCCTCAAATATTTTATATTAAGTCCTAAGCGTTCAAAGATATTTGGAATATCGAACGTCGCCTTCTAGCATGATAAAATTAATAGAGTATTAAATATTTAATATGAGTTTGTTGTGTCACCACAAGGCAAGTATTAAGTATTTAAGATGTTAATTTATCACATTTGATGCTTATAAAGAAAATTGAACAATATTATTTTGTTGTGTCACCACAAGGACAATATTTTTCTTTTTTGAATATATGAAGAGCTAGGTTGGACTTAACTTAGATAATTTTGATTCGGATGTGCCACCACTTGATCAAAATAATCTAAGAGGCAAAATACAAGGAGTTGCATAGTTGATGTAATTGACAAGAGTTGTCTACCTATTTATTTATATATAGTTTGTTGTGTCACCACAAGGCTATATACATTTGAAATGGGATCCATATTCTCACTAGCAAATCTTTAATTAGATTTTGCCGAACTATATTAGTGAGGGTAATATAGTTTGATGAAAATAGTGGGAGATACCAATTTAAAACAAGACCTAAATTATTTTGGTAATTAATTAAATGAATGTTTGCTAAAATATTGTCTTTTTACATGCAGAATTTTGAAAATGTCACATTCACTAATTTCACTGCGTAGCATACTTGATGCTAACAAACTGATCGGACCGAACTACACGGACTGGTTAAGGAATCTGAGAATTGTTCTCACTGCTGAAAAGATTTCTTATGTCCTAAATTCGCCCGTACCTGTAAAAGTTGCAGAGACAGCCTCTGAGGAAGAGATTGCTACTTTTAAACAGTGGCAAGATGATGCATCTGTGGCTCAATGCATCATGCTCGCATCCATGAGTAACGAGCTTCAGCGTCAGCATGAAAACATGGATGCTCCTACTATACTGCTGCACCTGCAAGAGCTGTATGGTGAGCAAAGTAGGACTGCTAGATATGAAATATCTAAGGAGCTCTTTCGATCTAGGATGACTGAGGGCACTACCGTTGAGACTCATGTCTTAAAGATGATCAATTTGATTGAACGTCTTGGACAGCTTGGGTTCGTCATGGATGGGGAGTTGAGTCAAGATTTGATCTTGCAGTCACTCCCTGACACCTTCTCACAATTTGTTGTAAATTTTCACATGAATAAGTTGGACGTCAGCTTGCCTGAGTTACTTAACATGTTGAAAACTGCTGAAGGTCACTTCCCATCCAAGAAGAACCATGTCTTACTGGTGGACGATTCTTCCAAGAAAAGGAAGAGGCCCAAGGTATCTTCTAAAAAGAAGAAATCCAAGAAGGCTTAGGGAAAGGCGAAAGTGAAGGATCAAAAGAAACCTGATCCAGCTAGCAAATGAATTTGCTTCCATTGCAATAAGCCGAGTCACTGGAAGAGGAACTGCAAGGATTATCTTGCGGATCAAAAGCAGAAGAAGCTTGGAGAAGCTTCGAATCCTAATCAAGGTTTGTTTATAATTGAAATTAATTTTTCTGAAAGTTAATCTTCTACTTGGGTATTGGATACCGGCTGTGGTTCTCATATATGTAATAATATGCAGGGACTGGTCAGAAGTAGAAAGCTGAGCAAGGATGAGGTCGTCCTACGAGTGGGAAATGGAGCAAAGGTTGCTGCATTAGCTGTAGGGACTTATTATTTAGCACTGCCTACGGGCAAGTTCATTAATTTAAATAATTGTTATTTTGTTCCAAATATCATTAGAAACATTATTTCTATCTCTGTATTGGATATGGATGGTTTTAATATTATAATAAAGAACAACAGTTGTTCTATTTATAATGATAATGTTTTATATGGTGTTGGTAATTTGTGAAATGGACTTTATATACTTGACTTGCATGAAAATATACTTCAAATTAAACAAACTAAGAAAAGAAAAAGAGATGATGTTAATTATACCTTCATGTGGCACTGTAGACTCGGTCATATTAATGAAACAAGATTATCCAAGTTGCATAAAGATGGGCTCCTAGAGCTATCGGATTATGAATCATATCCAACTTGTGAATCTTGTCTCATGGGCAAAATGACTAAATCTGCTTTTAGTGGAAAAGGAGAAAGAGTTACAGAGTTGTTAGCGTTGGAACACACAGATGTATGTGGACCTATGACAACGAATGCACGAGGAGGGTATTCTTATTTTATTACATTCACTGACGATCACTCAAGATTTGGATATGTGTATTTAATGAAATATAAATCTGAATCATTTGAAAAGTTTAAAGAGTTCAGAAGTGAAGTAGAGAAGCAAACTGGTAAGAGTATTAAGATTCTTCGATCTGATCGAGGAGGAGAATACTTAAGTGGTGAGTTTCTCAATTGTCTCAAAGAAAATGGTATAATCTCACAATGGACTCCACCAGGGACGCCACAGATGAATGGTGTATCTGAAAGGAGAAATCGAACATTGTTGGACATGGTTCGATCCATGATGAGCTTTACCGACCTTCCAGTTTCCTTCTAGGGATATGCCCTAGAATCGGCTGCATACCTACTTAACAAGGTACCTACAAAGTCCGTCCCCAAGACCCCATATGAGTTATGGACAGGGAGGAAACCAAATCTTAAGCATGTTAAGATTTGGGGTTGTCTAGCTTATGTTAAAAAGTTTGAAAACGATAAGCTACAGACTAGATCTGACAAATGTAGATTTGTGGGATACCCTAAAGAAACATCGGGGTATTATTTCTATCATCCAACTGATCAAAAGGTGTTTGTTGCGAAACATGCTGCCTTCTTGGAAAAGGAGTTTATCCTTGAAGGGGTCAGTGGGAGTAAGATATATCTTGAAGAGGTTCAAGAACCACAAAATACTACAGATGAAAGTGAGGTACCTAACCAAGTAGAGATTCCTTCCGTACCACACCCTATTCGTAAATCTGGAAGAGTACCAAAGATACCTGAAAGGTATGGACTTGTCATAGAGGATGACGATGTGGTAAGCATCATAGATGATGATGATCCATTGAATTACGAACAGGCTATGAGTAGTAAAGACTCAGAGAAGTGGCAAGAAGCCATGAAATCCGAGATGGACTCCATGTATAAAAACCAAGTATGGACTTTGGTTTCACCACCTGAAGGCATTAAGCCTATTGGGTGTAAATGGGTCTTTAAAAGAAAGACTGGAGCAGATGGCAAGGTAGAGACCTATAAGGCCCGACTAGTCGCAAAATGTTTCAAACAAAGACAAGGAGTTGACTATGACGAAACCTTTTCACCAGTAGCAATGCTCAAGTCCATTCGGATTTTGCTTGCAATTGCAGCTTACCATGACTACGAAATTTGGCAAATGGACGTGAAAACGGCCTTCCTCAATGGAAAACTTGAGGAGGATGTGTATATGACACAGCCAGAGGGATTTGTTTCAAAGGTTGGAACAAATCAAGTCTGTAAGCTACAACGATCCATTTATGGATTGAAGCAAGCTTCTCGTAGGTGGAACATCCGTTTTGATGAGACAATCAAAGAGTTTGATTTTATCAAAAATGAGGATGAACCATGTCTGTACAAGAAGGTTAGTGGGAGCGCTGTTTCATTCCTCGTATTATATGTTGATGATATATTACTGATAGGAAATGATATTCCTATGCTACAATCAATTAAAATCTGGTTATCTAAACACTTCTCCATGAAGGACTTGGGAGAAGCATCCTATATTTTGGGGATAAAGATCTATAGAGATAGATCTAAAAGGATGCTTGGCTTGTCCCAAGGAACATACATTGACTCGATGCTAAAGAGGTTTAGCATGGAAGATTCCAAAAGAGGTCTCATGCCGATGAGCCATGGAATACATCTCTCCAAGAAACAGGCCCCAAAGACACCTGAGGAGAGAAACCGTATGAGTAAGATCCCTTATGCTTCAGCAATAGGATCTATCATGTACGATATGATATGTACTAGACCGGATGTCGCTCATGCACTTAGTATAACAAGCAGATATCAGTCGAATCCAGGAGAAGAACACTGGAAGGCAGTGAAAAATATCCTCAAGTACTTAAGAAGAACTAAGGATGTTTTTCTTGTCTACGGTGGGTCTGAATTAAAACTAGAGGGCTTCACAGACTCAAGTTTTCAAACAGACCAAGATGACAGTAAATCCGTTTCGGGGTTTGTGTTTACCTTAAACGGTGGTGCAGTGAGTTGAAAGAGTTCCAAACAGCAAACAGTTGCTGATTCAGTGACATAGGCAGAGTACATAGCTGCAAGTGAAGCTGCAAAGGAAGCTGTTTGGATGAAGAAGTTCATTACCGAACTTAGTGTGGTTCCTAGCATTACAGGACCAGTGCCTTTATTCTGTGACAACACCGGAGCTGTTGCGCAAGCTAAGGAACCCAGGTCTCATCAGAAATCCAAACACGTGTTGCGGCGATTTCATTTGATCAGAGAGATCATTGAAAGAGGAGACGTCACCCTGGAGCGTGTAGACTCTCAAGACAATATTGCAGATCCATTTACTAAAGCATTAACACAACAGCAGTTTGATCGTCACTTAGAGAAGATGGGTATGAGGTACCACGGCGATTGGCTTTAGTGCAAGTGGGAGATTGAAAGTAGTATGCATACAAGCCAATCATATATGATGATAAAGTATATACTTTGTAATCAATCTTATTTATTTATTAATAAAAGAATTATTTATTAAAGGCATTTATTATCTACATGGTGCTGTTTTAATAATATGTGATAAACCCATAGTTTTAAGCAATGCTTTTAGAATCATGATGAGATCATGCTAATGAGATCTAAATTCTTGGATAGCTTAAAACTAAAATGTTCCCTATCAATGGATTACTGAAAAGGGGATTAGTGAATCCGGATAGATTGGTACGTACGTTGCTTGCTCATTGGATGAGGATGATTGATCTCATGATCATTTGTGTGGAGACACTAAAGCAAGTATGTAGGTGCTTATTAGAGAATAAGTTCACTGAACGTGACTCGCTAAGGAATACCTAATGGAGTTTTACTTGTCTGTCAATAGGAATTCCTGTAGTGATAGTAGTACAAATGATCCTTAGACTTGAGATCATCATAGTATCTTATATATAATGAATTACACTTTGACTTATTCCTTAAGACTCTTAGAGTATATCAAAGGGTATGCTTGGGTGTAATAAGTTATATATGAAGATAATGAATGATCAATAAAGAATCTACCACTTCTAGTAAAAGAAGAGAAATGTCCTATGCGATTCGATAAATGACAACCTAGGAATCCTTGGCCAAGGTGGAATGAAATTAGAAAGTAGTTTCTAATTTGCATTCATTGGGAGTTGTGCATTTAGGAATCGAAATACATATAATTAAATAAAATAAGACTTGACAGTAATTCCATGTCTTATATTTAATTGGGACATTGTATGGTGGAAGGATTGAATTGTACGGTAACTATTAACTCAAAGGTTCTTTTATGATTAATGTTGAAATCTATATTATCTGGAAAGTCGTTGATCGCTAGGGAGGCTTATCCTTATTGTAGAATAAATATTATTTATTTAAATAAATTAATCGTTTAATTTATTTATTTAAATAAGATTAGAATTGTTCTAATTGATTTATTCACAACCGGTTTAATATGGAGAACCTAAAGGGTCACACCATAAAAGGAAGAATAATTATTTAAGAAGTTAATGGCATAATCGTAATAATATGTTAAGTATATTTAATTTAATCTATGGTGATAGAATAAATTAAATAGCTTAATATTTATTATTTAATATTTTAGAAATATTAAATATAAATTAATAAGAGGAGTCTTATTAATATTATTACAATTATTATTATTTTAATTTCTAAAAGAGTTTAGGAATTAATTTAATATAAGTACTCTCATTGATTCCTAATAGGATTAGGGAGCCCATTTAATTAAAAGAATTTAATTAAATAAATAATACCTTATTTTTAATAGGGTTACTTGATATCTTTATAAGAGGAGTCTTATATCAGATATTAAATATACGTTATTCCAATTGTTGGAGAGTACGCTTCTTTTCTATGAGAGATAGAAAAACTAGGGTTTTGCCAAATACCCATCTTCTTGAATTCTTCTTCTTCCTTGGTGGATCACCTCTAGAGGCCAAACACTTGGGTGGCTAACGTTGATCAAAGGAAGGAACCAAACCCGGTGGATTCAAGTTGGACACGAAAAGGATTTGGAGGTGAACTTGTACCTGAGGAAGCTCGGATCTTCAAGGGTATGATTCTCGTCCTTTATATTTCGTTTAATTAATAATTGTGCATAAAGGATGATCCGGGTATATAGTTTGTAAAATTTTAAACTCTGATTTTTACACGTTTCTGCTATTTTGTGCAATTTGATTGCGTTCATGAATATTACAAACCTAACAAGCGCGAGCTCGGGGGCTTCATGCACTGTTAATTGATGCCGCAACGCGAGAGTTAGTGAAGGACTCGACACTGCAGCGCCAAACTAAAGAAGAAGATGACGTAGGGTCGCGCCGCAGCGCGAGAAATAGAGAAGGGAGTGACGCCGCAGCGCCGGTGTGAAGGAAAAGCCAGAGAAGAGCTTTTAATAGTTCAACTCTTGGGGGAACGTAAGGGAAGATAAAGAACATATAGTTCACCTAAAATAGCACTTAATCTAGTGAATTAAACTTGTAGTAAAGGTTGAGCGGAAAGATTAAACAAGATTAAAAGACAGAGAATTTAAGCGATAGATTACGTAACCGATATCCGGGGACCGTAGTCACGATGAACGAAAGTGAGAGATTGATATGGTTATGATTCCTTAAACGATAAGTGACGAAGGTAAAGAATAACGAAAGTATTAAGTAAGAATGGTGAATGTTATCAAGAAAGCCGTAATAAACGGTAATAAGATTAATGGAAGCCGATCATGTTTCAGATAGAGAATGATAGAATGAAATGTAAGAGTTGAACACTTTAACCGACGTGAAGGTTGAGTGCACGCAAATACTAAACGGATAGAACCTACACCCCGTGTATGGTTTGACCGTAAGATAATGAAGATCAATGATTAAACCATGAATGGTAAAGAACTAAATTAAGACAATGACGTTAACGTAACGAAGCCGAGTTAATGATTAACTTGAATTATCGCTCTGAGTATACAAAAGACTGTATGACTTGGACGATAAAGAGTGAATCCGGAAGTATGACATTTAGTTTCCAGAAAGCCATAAGGAATAAGAAATTGACTTAACGAACATTATAGTTAATGGTTAAGATAAGTTAGGTTGTGGTACAATCGTAACCTTTGATGGTTGACATATGGGAGATGGGATAAACAATTTCTTCAGAGAGCGAAGGTGTATACGAAATTGGCAACCGATCTAACTCTTGTGATGGCAGTGTAGATGAGATGAAAACTTATTTGTTGGTTGTTTGTGGGAAACTACTCAGAGTACCATATGGACTACTAGCAGAGAAGCGATGTGTACTGAGTCCTAGAGAAGTTATAAGAAGAAGATAAGAATATAAATCATCCAAAATGATGAACGTATGAGTAAGACATCTCCGTATGTCATGAAGCCGTAAACTGGTAAAGGAAGTTGGTCGCGTAAACTTATATTGCAAGAACGCGAACCCTAAGAAGTAAAGTTAAGTAAACCAATGCGTAAGTTCTATATATGACTAATTGGTGTTTATGTTTTCTCCTTATGTGTTATATAGGAATTGGAATGAGCAGTTCAGCGTAAGCGGTAGCTGTGCGTAAGACAAGTTTCCTAACTTCATTCATATTACATGAATGCTAGTTTCTTAAACTTCTCAGATGTTGAACTTGAGAAGTTCGGTCTGTGTGCGAATGTGTGATATTTGTACAAGATGGTAGAACGTATGAAGCCTTAAGCCACAATTTGAACACTTCAGCGTTTCTATGATATGAACTGTTCTGTGATTGAGCTGTTCAATACAAGTATGTTCTGTTTATATATGAACCGTTATTTTTAAGTCTATGCTAATGATTCTAGCCAGACAGGATGTGTATGAAAAAGGTAGAGGAATGAAAGTATTTTAAAGTGAAAATGACTAATGTTTTAAAATGATAAGAATCGAGACTATTCCTATTATTCAAGCTGTTTCATAACCTTTGTTCGGTTACAGAAAATCTAAAGGAACGTTTAAACTCTTGGAGTTATGTGTTCAACTGTTATGACTTGCTGGGCAATTGAATACTCACACTTGCTTTAAATGAAAAATATTTTCAGCGAACGAGGTTAGAAGAACTTAAGGATCCCGTAAAGATCAAGTTGACAGTATCCAGATGAAGTACCATTCAGAATGTGAATGAGCGAGAAGATCAAGTGACGACTTGTAATGTAAAAAGATGAAATTGAATTATAGACTAGTTTAATGAACTATTATGTATCCTTGGTGGTGGATAAAAGTCACTCTTGTAAGATAAAATGAATAATGTAATTATCATTATTTGTAATGAAAGAGGTTATAAGGTTTCTAGAACCTAGGATTTGAGAGTGTATGTTGTTATATTTCAATATATAATGATGTATGTTGGATGAATGATGCACTCGTGACGTACGGAATCCGGGTGTGAAGATAGACCGAATTTCGGGGCGTTACTGAGAGCGTTTGTCGTGACCTCCTAGAAAGCGAGGAACCCGAACGAGGTCATTACGGGTAAGCTAATCATAAACTCTAGCGAAGTCTATACCTTATCTGATACCGGTTCTACCCATTCTTTTATTTCTCCTACTTGCGCTCAACATTTAAATTTAACTTCAGAGAAATTAGACTTTGACTTATCTATTGAAACTCCGTTGGGAGAAACCTTCATTACATTCACTGTTTATAAGTCTTGTTTGATTCAAGTCGGTACCCTCACATTACCTGTCGATCTTATCTCTTTGAAAATACTTGCATTTGATGTGATTTTAGGGATTGAATGTTTAACTACTCATCATGCTAAAATTAATTATTTTCGTAAGGTTGTTAGCTTTCATATTCATAACCAACCTATTATGCGAATTCAAGCAACCAAACCACTAAAGTCAATCAATGTCATATCAAGCCATAAAGTTATTCGTTTATTAAAAAACGGATGTCAAGCTTTCTTAGCCCATGTCACGGATTTAAACAAAAATACGTCAGATTTGAATGATATTTCTATTGTTAATAAATTTCCTGACGTATTCCCTGAAGAACTTTCTGGCATACCCCCAGAGTGTGAAATTAAATTTTGTATCGACCTTGAACCCGGTACAAAACTCATTTCCATAGCCCCATATCGAATAGCTCCTATTAAACTTCATGAATTAAAAACCCAACTGCAAGAATTGTTAGACATCAGTTTTATTCGTCCTAGTACGTCTCCTTGGGTGCTCCTGTTCTATTCGTAAAGAAGAAAGATGGAAGTATGTGACTTTGTATTGACTATCGGGAGTTGAATCATGTCACCGTCAAAAATAGGTACCCGTTACCTCGAATTGATGACCTGTTTGACCAATTGTAAGGTGCTAATTTCTTTTCAAAGATCAATATTCGTTCTGGATATCATCAGTTAAAAGTTAAAACTGATGACATTCCAAATACTGCTTTCAGAACTCGGTACGGGCATTACGAATTCCTAGTCATGTCTTTTAGATTTACTAATGCTCATGCGGCCTTCATGGATATGATGAACCGAGTATTCAAGGAATATTTGGATCATTTTGTTGTTGTCTTTATTGATGACATCCTCATATACTCCAAAAGTCGTGAAGATCATGAGCAACACTTGAGGCTGATACTCCAAAAGCTTCATGAAAACAAGTTTTATGCCAAGTTGAAAAAATGCGAGTTCTGGCTTGAGAAAGTAGCATTTCTTGGGCACGTGATATCAAATCACGGAATATCTGTTGACCCAGCGAAGATTGAAGCAATACAAAGCTGGAAGCAACCTAAGTCAGTGACTAAAAAAATAATAATTTAAATTTAAAAATATATTAATTACTTTATAGAAAAATTGTGTCAGACGCACTATATATATTAGGGGAGAGTGTAGAAGAGTGCGGTACAGTGTGGTGCATTTATAACTTATAAGCACTAACCGCAACCACAATATGCGATTAATTATTAATATTAACAACCACAACCATGTGGTTACTTGTGGTTTCGGTTACATGCGATTGTGGTGCGGTTGTAATTTCAAAATTACTTTCAGATATGTTTAAAAAAATTATAATATATATTTTTTATAATACTAATTTACATTATGAAAATTATTTTCACTTCACACATACAAATTTAAAAATCTTGTGTATAACACAAATAATAAAAAGTTCAAATACAAATTGTAACTATACATGCATGAATGGTAATATGCAAGGAACTATTATTACATATATTAAACTAAAAAAAAAAGGTCGTGGACTTAATTATATCAATTAAAGAGATTTTAATAACTCAATAAAAATAAAGTTCTATCCCCTCATTTATGTTTCTTGTACTTGTAGTGATTATCATGGATTATCTTGTTTTTTATTATTAATTTGCATAAAGTTTAAGGGAACTAATGAATTTTTAGGAAGCTAAATTGATATACATTAAATATAATATTACACGTACACGTGATTAAAACTCATGATAAGATATATTAAACAAATCAAATTACAGTATTCACTTACAACCAGTGTTTTTAGACACAGACTGATCATCGAAAAAATTATCGGGTAGATGGGTTACTAGTTCAACTACTGGTTAAATTGTTATTGAACCGGTGACGTCATGAATATATAAATATATATTATTACAATGTTATTAAAAGTAGTTAATTTTAATATTAAAAAAATTGGTACAAAAAGAAATAAAAAATTTGGTTCACATGGTCAACTTAACTAGTTTTACCGGTTCGACCGTTGGTCAATCGGTTCAATCTGAATTTTGCCAAACTGATTCAACAAGGCCAAACTAGACCGAACATAGATCGTTTCCCGATTTAACCAGCCGGTCCGGGTCGAGTTTCAAAACAATGCTTATAACTTTATTAGATACACTACAAGTTGTAGTCTACAACTTGATATTTAGTATATATAAAGCATATATAATTTATTATAAAGCACGGTGCGCGCGATACTGTTTGTATATCCGCAATTATAACCACAATGTGCAGTTTCCATAAATTGTACGATTTTATGCAATTACGGTGCGATAACGATTACAAATACCATTTCTTACTCTTCTCTAATTTATATGCTATCCAATTTTCTAGTGTTGGTGCCAATTAAGTGATAGTTTTATTTATTTGTTTTTAATATTAAGGCCTGCATACTCCATCTAGACAGTTATTTTTCTCCCATTCATAATTTTCAATATTAAAATCTTAAAGTCTTTAGTCAAAAAATTATGGTAAGACATGTTTATATAGGAGTACATCTGAAATATCAGAGTCTAAAAAATTCAAAACAAAGAAGTTCTCTTTTTCCATGCACGAGTTTTACTTCTACACTGTAAAAGGCTATGCACTCAACAAGTTACCCACGGTAGTTTACCAATAAGTTATTTAAACCATAAATACTGTCCAGAAACATTTGAAGGACCATGAAATTGATATACTCCTTCGATACTCTTTTGGTTTTAAAAGTTGAGATACAATTGACTTTAAAAATTAAACGATGGTATATTAAATTTAAAATGTGAATTTATTTAATTTTAATTGATACAATTATTATAACTGTATATTATATAAAAAAAATTATTAATTACAAAATTTATTAATTTTATTCTAAACTTTGATGAGTTTGAAAATTTAAAACGTCATCGACCTCAAAAGTTAAATTATATCTTTAATTTTGGAACGGAGATAGTAATAATTTAGTAAAAATATGCAATTATTTGGTGGTAAGTTTGAAATTTAAAATATGGGTCCACCTGAATTAGACTCATAACCATTTAGATCCAACCTCATAACTCATATTAAAAATAAGTAATATAATTTTAATTCTTAAATAGAATTATAACTAAATTTTATAAATTAAAATAACCCATAACCATATTTTGTCCGAAACACTAATTAGTATGTGATACATCCAACGATTTGAGACATATTTACCATTATTAACATTAATTATACAATCATTGACCAGTATAAAATTCCTATCCGCAAAGCAATACCAAAATATTAAAAACATTTCTAATTGTTTTAGGCAACAATATCACACAATATATATAGTCCCTTAAACCTTGAATACGTCAGAAAAAAATAAGGAAAGTTGAATTTTGTTTCCAAAACATGAGGTGTCTACCAAAAATCAACTTGTAATCATTATAATTTCTTTACGCATCCATAGTCACCCCCATAAACCTTAATTTATAAAATGCCTTTTCTCTCTCTCCCCCTCTGATCTCTCTCCCTTCTCTCTCTAAATTGAACTCCTCTCTCATCTTCATTGAATCTATCCATGGGACGGATAACAAAACTCAGAGATCTAATTGGAGTAATCAAGGACAAGGCATCCTTATCCAAGGCAGCCTTACTCTCCAAACCAAATACCCTCTCTCTCCACATAGCTGTCCTCCGCGCCACCACCCACTCCCCCTCCACCACTCCCGACGATCACCACCACCTCTCCACTCTCCTCTCCCTCGGTGACAGTTCACGCGCCACCGCCTCCACCATTATCGAGTCCCTCATGGACCGCCTCCACCGCACAAGCGACGCCTCCGTGGCACTCAAGTGCCTCCTCACCATCCACCATATCATCAAGCGGGGGCCTTTCATCCTCCAAGACCAGCTCTCCGTCTTTCCAGCTACCGGTGGCCACAACTACCTAAAACTCTCCGCCTTCCGCGACGGGGCCACCGCCACCACATGGGTTCTCTCTGCATGGGTCCGGTGGTACGCCCGGTACCTAGAAACCCTACTCTCAACTTCTAGGGTTTTAGGATTCTTCGTATGCTCGTCATCATGCAGTATAGAGAGAGAAAAACAACTAGAGAGTATTATATCGTCGACGAGCGTAGATTTAATCAGGACAGTTGGTTCCTTTGTTGGAGTGATTGAAGAATTATGCAAAGTACCAGATTCCCTCCTAGTTCAAGGTAACAAATTATTGTACGAGGTCATGGTTTTATTGGGGAATGATTTTTTACTAGCAGTAAATGAGATTGTTCTCCGACTAACTGAGTTCAAGGAGAGACTCGATCATCTGAGTTTTGGTGAATCGGTTGACTTGGCATGCAATTTGAATAGACTAAATAATTGTAAGGAAAAATTATTACTGCTGTTTACCGTAAGAAAGCCTTCAATAGAGATGTTATGGGGTTTGGTTGAAGAGTTAAAAAGTAAGGTTAGGATGGTAAAAATGGAGAGAGAGGGTGGTAAATTGTTGACTCTGGGAGATATGGAGAGGGCATCTGAGTCGGCTCGTTTTGGAGAACGAGTTCTGAAGTCAATCGACTCGGTTAAGTTCTCATCAACTAGGTTTGATTTGAACAAATTTTCTTTTACAATGTTAGAGACCATGGAATCTACTATATGTGTGTAAATCTATTTTTATTATGGTGAAATCCTTTTGTGGTCAATTGTGACTATTTTTACCTCCATCCACCTCATAAAAATATACTCCCTCCATTTCAAGAATATAAGAACAAAAATTATATGCAAAATACAAATTTACTTTAAAAGGGTTAGAGTGTATTTATTTTTTTGATGATTTGTAAGTATTAAATCATAGTACTAGTATCTCTTTTGGTCTTCTTTTTTTTTTTTACCATAAACTAAATGTGTAATGCGACGTACCCTTATGACTTTTATGCTGCCATTGCAATTGAAATTAAGGACCATATGTAAGCTTAAATAATTTGTATGTATCATTCTTTAAAGAAATAAATGGCAAACAAAAATTGTAATTAAATGTACTAGTTTTTATTAGAATTCGATGGTGACAGTTGTAATATTATTTTAGAAATACATGTTGAGTGAATAATTCTTAAATAATTTATTTAAGATTTAACAATCATATCACTTTGTTTAACTTTGTTAAGATAATATATATATATATATATATATATATATATATATATATATATATATATATATATATATATATATGCAGTTGCGACTCCAACATGTGTACTCTTGTGTGAAATTGATGGTTTAACAAACTTGAAATAAGATTAGTCCAAGATCTTGGCTTAAATTTTCACGTAACTTGAGTTGATAGATACGTATTGAAAATAGTCTCTAACTAGATACAAATTCGCGCGTTACGGTGGGATTATTTAAATTTTTAATAATAAATGTATACGTACAATTTTTAATAAATGTCTAAATATTTGACTGTTTTGGCCATATGAAAAATAGTAAATGACTTTTAAAAATTCTGGGAAAAATATATGTTCAATATGGGACTATATTCTGCTAAATCCCAGAAAAGAAATATTTTTGGGACTGATTTGATATTTTTTATGAAAATGGTCTAGTTATGAGTAAATGAATTAATATGTTATGTGAAGTAAGAAAATTAGAAAATATGATTTTATGGCTTGAGAATCATATATGAGTTATATGCAGATTTTAGATGAGAGTTTTGGTTATTGGTGATGAAATCTTAAGAGTTGGCATTTTATGATTATTAAATGCATTAATTAATAAAGTGTAAACAATTTAAATAAATTGTTTATAAGCTTAAGAAATATTATTCTTTCAATATCATTATACCGAAATATTGGTATGGATGTTATTGTAGAATTTCTACCTTTTTGTGTCGGATTTACTATTCATGAGTGTAAGACACCAACTTTTATAAATAAAGATGAATTTTCTATAAATATCATTTTTGAATATTATGGAGTTAATTTGATATAATGTTATAGTTGTGGGTAATATTTATAAATTTTGCAAAGTAAGCAAGTTGTTATAAAATATTCGTTTGGTCGGAGAATATTCTTTTTGTCGAGGAATATTCGTACGACGACACAATCATTGGTGGACCCCACAACGGAATTATTGTCGGATTGAGAAAACGACAAAAATATTTTATTAAAAATAACGGCTGAAGTGTTACCGTTAAAACCGTTAAAACTGTTGAACTACTCGGTAGTAAAAGTACAGTAATACGCGTGGTTGCATAGTAGCACACGGTATTGATTATTGATGCTTACGTGAGAAGTCACTCAGCTATACTCAATTATTGCTATAGTAATTGCTGCATCATATCTCTTAAATTATTGTCATAGTATCGTCTGTATAATATGTTATATTATTAAATCAATAATTGAGACGTTGTGGTAAGTTTGGTTATTTTATGGGGGGCCATATGTCATCATCTAAGAGTCTCTTCGTCAATAGTAATTACCGTCGTCAATAGTAATTACCGTCGTCAATAGTAATTACCGTCATCAATAGTATTTACCTTGGTCAATAGTAATTACCTTCGTCAATAGTATTTACCTTGGTCAATAGTATTTACCTTGGTCAATAGTAATTACCTTCGTCAATAGTATTTACCTTGGTCAATAGTAATTACTTTCGTCAATAGTAGTTGTCCCTTCAATATTACCAAGAGTCATTTGACCCTTCGTTAAGACCAAGAGTCATTTGACCCTTCGTTAAGACCAAGAGCCACCCTCAGTTTTTCTATAAATAGAGGCCTAGGGCTTCATTATTTTTCACGAATTCATTCAAGCTATAGAGAGAGAAAGTATAGAGAGAATAAGAGAGAGAGAATAAAAGTATTCTGCTACATCACTTTTCCAATATCCAGTTCTTTTAAGGTAGGGAATATTATTTCTTTTATATTCATGAAGAAAACTTCTGTTATTCCATTTGTTATTATTCTGTTGGAATAACCAGTATACGCGGTCTACCCTATACTTGGTGACATTCTTCTATTATTCTGTTGGAACATCCTGTCTGTGTGTTTTACACCGGACCTGGTTCCGTTTATTATTCTGTTGGAACATCCTGTCTGTGTGTTTTACACCGGACCTGGTTCCGTTTTATTATTATTCTGTTGGAATATCCTGTCTGTGTGTTTTACACCGGACCTGGTTCCATTATTTATTATTCTGTCGGAATATCCTGTCTGTGCGTTTACGCCGGACCTGGTTCCATTATTTATTATTCTGTTGGAATAACCTGTCTGTGCGGTCTATCGCATGCATGGTGATTTCTTTTGTTATTCCATTCTTTATTATACTCAGTTGGTTAAGTTTTGACTTCTATACTCCATGAAATTTGTGGAATATCCTTGATAATTGCGTTTCATCCAGTATCTTTTCATGAAAATATTCTTCTAAGCATTCTTGAATTTTACTCCACAATGCAGTATCATGTTGACAATTTGGACGTTGTTAATTCTTGGATAAATTAATTCTTGAACTTGTTTTATTGAATTCTTATATCATTGTCATCATCCTCATGTTTATAAAATGTTGAAAGTCATCTGTGGCCTGTAGTGCATAGATGGACTTGGTATGATTATGACCAGGGATTATTCGGTATAATCATGACCGTAATGTTACAAATGATGTGGTAAAAGTCCTCATTGGCCCGTAGTGCATTGATGGACAGTTGTTGGCATGATCATGACCATTAATGAATACACGAATATCCTTGGCCGTAGTGCAGGGGTGATTCGATGATGTGGATTATTTTATTAAGCTGAGTCTCAGCGATCACAGTGTTGAAAAACCTTTTAAATCATAAAAGATAGTAGAGTTTATTTTCTACTTGACTCTTTTAATGGATTGCTTGTTCCGCTACAGTTAAACTTGATGTCTATTATATTTTATCAGTTTAACATTGTTGAAGGCTAATGATAATTTATTCTGCATTATCTTAGTCATAATATTTCTTACTGGGCTAGTTGAGCTCACCCTTTCTTTCACTGTTCTCTTCAGGAAATGAGAACGTAGCTGGGGCAAGTCGGGGAACGGAGTGATGGTCCGAATGATAGTATTAGTTAGTAGTCCTCACTATTCTATGTAATGGTGTGTTAATAAATGTAATGAGGACTCCTTTTGAGTATGAATACTCTCTAGAAGATAATATTTGTATTCAAACTCACAGTTTATGTTTTGTCGTATTGTACACGACAGTTGTATTAATCAGTTGTATTTGTATTCTGTACTATGTATCTGACGACCCAAGATGGGTGATGTATACCTAATTTTGGGGGCGTCACAGTTGGTATCAGAGCTTAGGGATATGATCCCTGGCTAAGATGTGAGAATAGAACTAGGAGGGGAGAGACGGGGAATTCCTTCGCTAGTATGACATACCTAAGTTTATTTGCATGGTATTTAATTGGTCGGTCATAATATAAGGATAATATATGACATATCAATTAATTTTTATTTTGTGGCAGTATCTGAAAATGGCATCTGAGAATGTTGAGAATAGCAATGGAGCACAGACGACTGTTGATTCACCACATATCAATAATCAGGATAATGTGCATCAGGAAGGTGTCAATCCTCATGCAAACAACAACACTGACCAAATGATGAATGATCAAATGTTCAGAGGCTTTATGCAATTCATGCAACAACAGGTGAAAGCGGCTCCTGTCCACAACGTAGGTGGAAATACTGGAAACTCTCAGGCGGTCACCGCTAAACAGTTTAAGGAGCTGGGACCACCGGAGTTTAAGGGAGAACCCAAACCACTTGTAGCTGAAACATGGATAAAGCAGATCACCAAGATATTTGATGTCTTGGGTTGCTCCGAGGAGCAAAAGGTTCCCTTTGCCGCCTTTATGTTGCGAGGAGAGGCAGATTACTGGTGGGAATCGATAAAGCGTACTCAACCTGCCGCACTGAAGATGTCCTGGGAGAAGTTCCAAGAGCTGTTTAACGACAAATACTTTCCCGAGAGTATTCGTCACATGAAGGAGGTGGAGTTCATCAAATTGGAGCAGAATAATATGACCGTGTCGCAGTACGAGGCAAAATTTGCGGAGTTATCCCGGTTTGCGTCCCACCTGGTGGATAATGAAGAAAGAATGACGCGGATGTTTTTAAGAGGTTTGAAGCCGGAGATACGTCAACATCTTGTTTCTCATAAACTGTGTTTGTATTCAGATGTTGTAAATAGGGCTCAGTTGGTGGAGCGCGATAACGAGACAACGCAACCAAAAGAGAGCAGCCGGCAAAATGATAATACCAGTGAGAGCAGTCATCGAAGCGGTGACAACAAGCGTGGAGGGAATCAACAGGCCAGAAATGGTAACCACTTCGGTGGTAATCAGGGCCAAAACAATAAGAATGGACATTTCAAGAAGAGGAGATTCAACAATGATGGAAAGACGTCAGCACCAGCACCTGTCGTTAAGGAAGGAGAACGACCACCTATCATATGTTTCAAATGCGGAGGGGAGGGGCACATCAGTCCAAACTGCGCGATGCCGTCCAAAGCATGTTATAATTGTGGAAGAGAAGGTCATTTAGCCCGATTTTGTCGTTTACCGAAGACAAATTCAGCTAGGATGGAGGCACCAAAAGCCGTCCCAGAAAAGTCAAAACCGGTTGTGCAAGGGAGAGCGTTTGTTGTGAACTCCCAGAGAGCAAGGAACCCGAATGAGGTCATCACGGGTAAGCTTATCATAAACTCTAAAGAAGTTTATACTTTATTTGATACCGGTTCAACCCATTCTTTTATTTCTCCTACTTGCGCTCATCGATTAAATTTGATTCCGGAGAAATTAGACTTTGACTTATCTGTGGAAACTCCGTTGGGAGAAACCTTCATTACCTCCACTGTTTATAAGTCTTGTTTGGTTCAAGTTGGTACCCACACATTACCTATCGATCTGATTTCATTAAAAATACTTGCATTTGACGTGATTCTAGGGATTGATTGGTTAACTACTCATTATGCAAAAATTGATTGTTTTCGTAAGGTTGTTAGCTTTCATATTCCTAATCGACCTATTATGCGAATTCAAGCAACCAAACCATTAAAATCAATCGCTGTCATCTCAAGCCATAAAGCTATTCGTTTATTGAAAAACGGATGTCAAGCTTTCTTAGCTCATGTCACAGATCTAAACAAAAATACGTCAGTTTTGAATGATATTTCTATTGTTAATAAATTCCCTGACGTATTCCCTGAAGAACTTCCTGGCCTACCCCCAGAGCGTGAAATTGAATTTTGTATCGACCTTGAACCCGGTACAAAACCCATTTCCAAAGCCCCATATCGAATGGCTCCTATTGAACTTCAGGAGTTAAAGATCCAACTGCAGGAATTGTTAGACATTGGCTTTATTCGTCCTAGTACTTCTCCTTGGGGTGCTCCTGTTCTATTCGTGAAGAAGAAAGATGGAAGTATGCGACTTTGTATTGATTATCGGGAGTTGAATCATGTCACCATCAAAAATAGGTACCCATTGCCACGTATTGATGACCTGTTTGACCAGTTGCAAGGAGCACAATTCTTTTCAAAGATCGATCTTCGTTCTGGATATCATCAGCTGAAGGTTAGAACTGAGGATATTCCAAAGACGGCTTTTAGAACTCGGTACGGGCATTATGAATTCCTAGTCATGTCCTTTGGATTGACTAATGCTCCTGCTGCCTTCATGGATATGATGAACCGGGTATTCAAGGAATATTTGGATCACTTTGTGGTCGTCTTTATTGATGACATCCTTATTTATTCCAAAAGCCGTGAAGATCATGAGCAACACTTGAGGCTGGTACTCCAAAAGCTTCGTGAATACAAGCTTTATGCCAAGTTGAAGAAATGCGAGTTCTGGCTGGAAGAGGTAGCATTCCTTGGGCACGTAGTATCAAGTCGCGGAATATCGGTTGACCCGGCAAAGATTGAAGCTATTCAAAGCTGGGAGCAACCTAAATCAGTGACCGAGGTACGTAGCTTTCTTGGTTTAGCTGGTTATTATCGGAGATTCGTGGAAGGATTTTCTCGAATCGCTACTCCATTAACTCAGCTGACTCGGAAAGATACAAAGTTTGGTTGGAGCGAAGTGAGCAGAGTTTTCAAGAACTCAAGAGGAGACTCATTTCAGCACCTGTTCTAACAATACCATCTGGCTCGGAGGGATTTGTCATCTACAGTGATGCTTCGAGCAAAGGGTTGGGATGCGTTCTCATGCAACATGGAAAAGTCATAGCCTATGCATCAAGACAACTCAAGGAATATGAGAGGAATTATCCTACTCATGATCTAGAGTTGGCAGCTGTTGTCTTTGCACTTAAAATTTGGAGGCATTACTTGTATGGGGAGAAAGTGGAGATCTTTACGGATCATAAAAGCCTCAAATATTTCTTCACTCAAAAGGAACTCAACATGCGACAACGACGTTGGCTTGAACTGTTGAAAGATTATGATCATACCATTCAATACCATCCTGGAAAAGCGAACGTGGTAGCTGACGCATTGAGTAGAAGATCATATGCGGGTACAAGTGCAATATTAACAACGCAAAGGCCCATTTTGTGTGACTTGCAAAGGATGGAGATAGAGTTAAAGACTCCAGGGACCCATGTGATGATGGCGAATATACGAGTAGAACCGACTTTAATCGATAAAGTTAAAGCTGCTCAAGCTACAGACCTGGAGCTGATGCGTATGAGGAAGAAAGTGCAAGAAGGTTCTATGCCGGAAGCAAGAATCGATGAAGAAGGAATACTTCGAGTCAACTCCAGACTTTGTGTTCCTAACAACCCTGATTTAAAGTATGAAATCATGATGGAGGCGCACAACACACCGTTTGCAATCCATCCTGGAAGTACCAAAATGTATCATGATCTTCGTCATACATTTTGGTGGAGCAATATGAAGAGAGAGATAGCGTTGTTTATCTCAAGGTGTCTAACTTGTCAACGAGTCAAAGCGGAGCATCAAGTACCAAAAGGTCCATTGCAACCACTTGAAATTCCAGAATGGAAGTGGGAGCACATTACCATGGATTTCGTTACCGGTCTTCCTAGGGTTTCTCAAGGTATTGATGCGATTTGGGTCATTGTTGATAGATTGACCAAGTCTGCTCATTTCTTACCGATACGAGAAACTTATACACTTGAACGTCTTGCTCGTATGTACATAAACGAGATTGTAAGACTGCATGGTATGCCAGTATCCATAGTTTCTGATCGAGACCCAAGATTCACTTCACGATTTTGGGTTAGTTTACAAAAAGCTATGGGCACGGAGTTACGATTTAGTTCAGCATATCATCCTCAGACGGACGGACAATCAGAGAGGACTATTCAAACTCTTGAAGATCTATTAAGACTCTGTGTCTTTGACTTCAAGGGAAGTTGGGACAAGTTCTTACCATTGGTGGAGTTTTCCTACAACAACAGTTATCAAGCAAGTATTGGCATGGCTCCATTCGAAGCATTGTATGGAAGAAAATGTCGTTCTCCAGTATGCTGGGATGAGGTGGGCGAAGCAACGTTGTTGGGACCGGAGTTGGTACGTATGACTACAGAAAAGATTCAAACGATCCGACAACGTATAAAAACCTCACAAGATCGACAAAAGAGTTATGCTGATCTTCATCGAAAGGACGTGGAATTTGATGTAGGAGATCATGTGTTCTTACGTGTTGCTCCATGGAAAGGAGTTACGAGATTTGGAAAGAGAGGAAAGCTAAATCCTCGATTCATCGGTCCATTTTTAATCCTCGATCGAGTAGGAACTGTGGCTTATAGACTCGCTTTACCGCCAAGTATGTCTCGTGTTCATAACGTTTTCCACATATCCATGTTACGCAAATATGTGGAAGACCCGAACCACATTATTGAGTTAGAACCGGACGAAATAGCGGAGGATTTGACGTATGAAGAAGTTCCTGTTCAAATCTTGGATAAGAAGGAACATATTCTACGCTCCAAGGTTATACCTCAAGTCAAAGTTTTGTGGAGAAACCACGATGTTGAGGAAATGACTTGGGAGTTAGAATCAGAAATGAAATCAAGGTATCCTTACCTCTTCGACATACCAGGTACGTACCCTAATTTCGAGGGCGAAATTTCATAAGAAGGGGAGGTTGTAAGACCCCAACTTTTATAAATAAAGATGAATTTTCTATAAATATCATTTTTGAATATTATGGAGTTAATTTGATATAATGTTATAGTTGTGGGTAATATTTATAAATTTTGCAAAGTAAGCAAGTTGTTATAAAATATTCGTTTGGTCGGAGAATATTCTTTTTGTCGGGGAATATTCGTACGACGGCACAATCATTGGTGGACCCCACAACGGAATTATTGTCGGATTGAGAAAACGACAAAAATATTTTATTAAAAATAACGGCTGAGGTGTTACCGTTAAAACCGTTAAAACTGTTGAACTACTCGGTAGTAAAAGTACAGTAATACGCGTGGTTGCATAGTAGCACACGGTATTGATTATTGATGCTTACGTGAGAAGTCACTCAGCTATACTCAATTATTGCTACAGTAATTGCTGCATCATATCTCTTAAATTATTGTCATAGTATCATCTGTATAATATGTTATATTATTAAATCAATAATTGAGACGTTGTGGTAAGTTTGGTTATTTTATGGGGGGCCATATGTCATCATCTAAGAGTCTCTTCGTCAATAGTAATTACCGTCGTCAATAGTAATTACCGTCGTCAATAGTATTTACCTTGGTCAATAGTAATTACCTTCGTCAATAGTATTTACCTTGGTCAATAGTATTTACCTTGGTCAATAGTAATTACCTTCGTCAATAGTATTTACCTTGGTCAATAGTAATTACTTTCGTCAATAGTAGTTGTCCCTTCAATATTACCAAGAGTCATTTGACCCTTCGTTAAGACCAAGAGTCATTTGACCCTTCGTTAAGACCAAGAGCCACCCTCAGTTTTTCTATAAATAGAGGCCTAGGGCTTCATTATTTTTCACGAATTCATTCAAGCTATAGAGAGAGAAAGTATAGAGAGAATAAGAGAGAGAGAATAAAAGTATTCTGCTACATCACTTTTCCAATATCCAGTTCTTTTAAGGTAGGGAATATTATTTCTTTTATATTCATGAAGAGAACTTCTGTTATTCCATTTGTTATTATTCTGTTGGAATAACCAGTATACGCGGTCTACCCTATACTTGGTGACATTCTTCTATTATTCTGTTGGAACATCCTGTCTGTGTGTTTTACACCGGACCTGGTTCCGTTTATTATTCTGTTGGAACATCCTGTCTGTGTGTTTTACACCGGACCTGGTTCCGTTTGTTATTATTCTGTTGGAACATCCTGTCTGTGTGTTTTACACCGGACCTGGTTCCATTATTTATTATTCTGTCGGAATATCCTGTCTGTGCGTTTACGCCGGACCTGGTTCCATTATTTATTATTCTGTTGGAATAACCTGTCTGTGCGGTCTATCGCATGCATGGTGATTTCTTTTGTTATTCCATTCTTTATTATACTCAGTTGGTTAAGTTTTGACTTCTATACTCCATGAAATTTGTGGAATATCCTTGATAGTTGCGTTTCATCCAGTATCTTTTCAAGAAAATATTCTTCTAAGCATTCTTGAATTTTACTCCACAATGCAGTATCATGTTGACAATTTGGACGTTGTTAATTCCTGGATAAATTAATTCTTGAACTTGTTTTATTGAATTCTTATATCATTGTCATCATCCTCATGTTTATAAAATGTTGAAAGTCATCTGTGGCATGTAGTGCATAGATGGACTTGGTATGATTATGACCAGGGATTATTCGGTATAATCATGACCGTAATGTTACAAATGATGTGGTAAAAGTCCTCATTGGCCCGTAGTGCATTGATGGACAGTTGTTGGCATGATCATGACCATTAATGAATACACGAATATCCTTGGCCGTAGTGCAGGGGTGATTCGATGATGTGGATTATTTTATTAAGCTGAGTCTCAGCGATCACAGTGTTGAAAAACCTTTTAAATCATAAAAGATAGTAGAGTTTATTTTCTACTTGACTCTTTTAATGGATTGCTTGTTCCGCTACAGTTAAACTTGATGTCTATTATATTTTATCAGTTTAACATTGTTGAAGGCTAATGATAATTTATTCTGCATTATCTTAGTCATAATATTTCTTACTGGGCTAGTTGAGCTCACCCTTTCTTTCACTGTTCTCTTCAGGAAATGAGAACGTAGCTGGGGCAAGTCGGGGAACGGAGTGATGGTCCGAATGATAGTATTAGTTAGTAGTCCTCACTATTCTATGTAATGGTGTGTTAATAAATGTAATGAGGACTCCTTTTGAGTATGAATACTCTCTAGAAGATAATATTTGTATTCAAACTCACAGTTTATGTTTTGTCGTATTGTACACGACAGTTGTATTAATCAGTTGTATTTGTATTCTGTACTATGTATCTGACGACCCAAGATGGGTGATGTATACCTAATTTTGGGGGCGTCACAATGAGTTACTATTCACGAGTTACTATTTATGAGTTACTATTCACGAGTTATTATTCACAAAAAAATTGGTTTCTTTTTCTGACCAAATTATAGTTGATTTATGAATATTACTCTGTAGATTAAAACTATATGTTGATCATATTATTTTTATTATCATATATAACATTTTTATAACCCTAATGATGATATTTCTCTTTGACTTGAGTGTAAAGATGGGTAGATTTCTGGTATGATCATGACTATGGGTTCCCTTTGGCCAGTAGTGCAAAGTTGAATTGTTGACTGGTATGATCATGACCATTGAATTTATAATTGAATATCTTTAGCTTAAGTGCAAAGGTGAAATGATCAACATGGTTATAATTATTGTTTATATAAATTCTGAAATGATTATATATTTCTTTGAGATATTAATATCTTTGGCCTGTAGTGCAAAGATGAACTGTTGTTGAATATCTTTGGCATGTAGTGCAAAGATGGTTTGTTGATGAATATCTTTGGCCCGTAGTGCAAAGATGGATTTGTTAGTATGACTATAAACAGGAACTGTGATTTGGTATAACCATTATCTTTAATGTTTCAGGTAAAGACATGTGATGAAAATTATCTTCGTCCTGGATGCGAAGAAGAATTTAGAATTACAATTATGATTATGAGTTATTCATATAATTGTGGAAAGTACTGTTGATTGATGTTACATGGATAAAATATTGTTGTTAGATTTTTAACATGGAGAAGATAATAGACTTTACGGTCTATTTGACTCTTCTAATGGATTGCTCGTTCCGCTGCAACTATGGTTGAAATTTTTATCATCTACCATATGTTCTAAATCTCTGATTTAATTCTGTTGAAGGCTATTGATAACTTATTTATCTTTAGTGATGATATTCTTTACTGGGCTAGTTGTGCTCACCCTTCTGTTTCACAATTCCTTTCAGGTAATAAGAGTGTAGCTGGGTCGAGCGGGGGTAACAGTGGAATAGATCGGCGGTCATTATTTAGTAGTTATATTTGGTGAATCATCTAGGGTGAAATGAACCCAACGTTGGAAGGGTGTTTTGCCACTATCATACATGATGTCTAATGACAAACAACCTCGTGTCATCGTAAGACAGGATTGTGCTCATCCACTTGATGAGCATATTTACGGGCACTACCTATATAATCTTGGTGTTTGTTTGAAGTATAATTCTCAATTAGAGACAGTGGAGATAATGATAAGTCAAGAGAAGACTCACCATTGGGAAGAATATGATAGTAAACTTCTCGTTTTTTTTTGGGGTCTATTGGGTCAACCAAAGATAATTTGTGGCCATATGATATCTATCATAGCCTAGAAGCATGACCTTCCATGTACAAAGGTTTCCTTGAGCACTTTCCAAAGATTCTAATTTCTAAAATAGTTTTTGACTATACCTTTATGTAAGGTGTCATTGTGAGGTGCTGTCCACGGTTGGGACATGAGTCACATTTGGTATATATTTGTATCCAAACTCACAGCATATGTGTTGTTGTATTTTGCACGACAATTGTTGTAATAAAGTTGTAGTTATTTTCTGTACCATGTATTTGGCGACTCAGAATAGGTTGGATGGAATGGACCTATTTTGGGGTCGTTACATTTTAGTATCAGAGCTTAGGGATATGATCTCTGGCGGAGATCGGGGAATAGAACTAGGAGGGGAGAGATGAATAAATCCTTCGCTAGTGTGTCCTACCTAAGCTTATTTGTTGGTCAGTCATAATATCGGTGTAAGACCCCAACTTTTATAAATAAAGATGAATTTTCTATAAATATCATTTTTGAATATTATGGAGTTAATTTGATATAATGTTATAGTTGTGGGTAATATTTATAAATTTTACAAAGTAAGCAAGTTGTTATAAAATATTCGTTTGGTCGGAGAATATTCTTTTTGTCGGGGAATATTCGTACGACGGCACAATCATTGGTGGACCCCACAACAGAATTATTGTCGGATTGAGAAAACGACAGAATTATCTTTCTATAAAAATAACGGCTGAGGTGTAATCGTTAAAACTGTTGAACTACTCGGTAGTAAAAGTACAGTAATACGCGTGGTTGCATAGTAGCACACGGTATTGATTATTGATGCTTACGTGAGAAGTCACTCAGCTATACTCAATTATTGCTACAGTAATTGCTGCATCATATCTCTTAAATTATTGTCATAGTATCATCTGTATAATATGTTATATTATTAAATCAATAATTGAGACGTTGTGGTAAGTTTGGTTATTTTATGGGGGGCCATATGTCATCATCTAAGAGTCTCTTCGTCAATAGTAATTACCGTCGTCAATAGTAATTACCTTCGTCAATATTATTTACCTTGGTCAATAGTATTTACCTTGGTCAATAGTAATTACCTTCGTCAATAGTATTTACCTTGGTCAATAGTAATTACTTTCGTCAATAGTAGTTGTCCCTTCAATATTACCAAGAGTCATTTGACCCTTCGTTAAGACCAAGAGCCACCCTCAGTTTTTCTATAAATAGAGGCCTAGGGCTTCATTATTTTTCACGAATTCATTCAAGCTATAGAGAGAGAAAGTATAGAGAGAATAAGAGAGAGAGAGAATAAAAGTATTCTGCTACATCACTTTTCCAATATCCAGTTCTTTTAAGGTAGGGAATATTATTTCTTTTATATTCATGAAGAGAACTTCTGTTATTCCATTTGTTATTATTCTGTTGGAATAACCAGTATACGCGGTCTACCCTATACTTGGTGACATTCTTCTATTATTCTGTTGGAACATCCTGTCTGTGTGTTTTACACCGGACCTGGTTCCGTTTTTTATTATTCTGTTGGAACATCCTGTCTGTGTGTTTTACACCGGGCCTGGTTCCGTCTTGTTATTATTCTGTTGGAACATCCTGTCTGTGTGTTTTACACCGGACCTGGTTCCATTATTTATTATTCTGTCGGAATATCCTGTCTGTGCGTTTACGCCGGACCTGGTTCCATTATTTATTATTCTGTTGGAATAACCTGTCTGTGCGGTCTATCGCATGCATGGTGATTTCTTTTGTTATTCCATTCTTTATTATACTCAGTTGGTTAAGTTTTGACTTCTATACTCCATGAAATTTGTGGAATATCCTTGATAATTGCGTTTCATCCAGTATCTTTTCATGAAAATATTCTTCTAAGCATTCTTGAATTTTACTCCACAAAGCAGTATCATGTTGACAATTTGGACGTTGTTAATTCCTGGATAAATTAATTCTTGAACTTGTTTTATTGAATTCTTATATCATTGTCATCATCCTCATGTTTATAAAATGTTGAAAGTCATCTGTGGCCTGTAGTGCATAGATGGACTTGGTATGATTATGACCAGGGATTATTCGGTATAATCATGACCGTAATGTTACAAATGATGTGGTAAAAGTCCTCATTGGCCGTAGTGCATTGATGGACAGTTGTTGGCATGATCATGACCATTAATGAATATACGAATATCCTTGGCCGTAGTGCAGGGGTGATTCGATGATGTGGATTATTTTATTAAGCTGAGTCCCAGCGATCACAGTGTTGAAAAACCTTTTAAATCATAAAAGATAGTAGAGTTTATTTTCTACTTGACTCTTTTAATGGATTGCTTGTTCCGCTGCAGTTAAACTTGATGTCTATTATATTTTATCAGTTTAACATTGTTGAAGGCTAATGATAATTTATTCTGCATTATCTTAGTCATAATATTTCTTACTGGGCTAGTTGAGCTCACCCTTTCTTTCACTGTTCTCTTCAGGAAATGAGAACGTAGCTGGGGCAAGTCGGGGAACGGAGTGATGGTCCGAATGATAGTATTAGTTAGTAGTCCTCACTATTCTATGTAATGGTGTGTTAATAAATGTAATGAGGACTCCTTTTGAGTATGAATACTCTCTAGAAGATAATATTTGTATTCAAACTCACAGTTTATGTTTTGTCGTATTGTACACGACAGTTGTATTAATAAGTTGTATTTGTATTCTGTACTATGTATCTGACGACCCAAGATGGGTGATGTATACCTAATTTTGGGGGCGTCACAGTTGGTATCAGAGCTTAGGGATATGATCCCTGGCTAAGATGTGAGAATAGAACTAGGAGGGGAGAGACGGGGAATTCCTTCGCTAGTATGACATACCTAAGTTTATTTGCATGGTATTTAATTGGTCGGTCATAATATAAGGATAATATATGACATATCAATTAATTTTTATTTTGTGGCAGTATCTGAAAATGGCATCTGAGAATGTTGAGAATAGCAATGGAGCACAGACGACTGTTGATTCACCACATATCAATAATCAGGATAATGTGCATCAGGAAGGTGTCAATCCTCATGCAAACAACAACACTGACCAAATGATGAATGATCAAATGTTCAGAGGCTTTATGCAATTCATGCAACAACAGGTGAAAGCGGCTCCTGTCCACAACGTAGGTGGAAATACTGGAAACTCTCAGGCGGTCACCGCTAAACAGTTTAAGGAGCTGGGACCACCGGAGTTTAAGGGAGAACCCAAACCACTTGTAGCTGAAACATGGATAAAGCAGATCACCAAGATATTTGATGTCTTGGGTTGCTCCGAGGAGCAAAAGGTTCCCTTTGCCGCCTTTATGTTGCGAGGAGAGGCAGATTACTGGTGGGAATCGATAAAGCGTACTCAACCTGCCGCACTGAAGATGTCTTGGGAGAAGTTCCAAGATCTGTTTAACGACAAATACTTTCCCGAGAGTATTCGTCACATGAAGGAGGTGGAGTTCATCAAATTGGAGCAGAATAATATGACCGTGTCGCAGTACGAGGCAAAATTTGCGGAGTTATCCCGGTTTGCGTCCCACCTGGTGGATAATGAAGAAAGAATGACGCGGATGTTTTTAAGAGGTTTGAAGCCGGAGATACGTCAACATCTTGTTTCTCATAAACTGTGTTTGTATTCAGATGTTGTAAATAGGGCTCAGTTGGTGGAGCGCGATAACGAGACAACGCAACCAAAAGAGAGCAGCCGGCAAAATGATAATACCAGTGAGAGCAGTCATCGAAGCGGTGACAACAAGCGTGGAGGGAATCAACAGGCCAGAAATGGTAACCACTTCGGTGGTAATCAGGGCCAAAACAATAAGAATGGACATTTCAAGAAGAGGAGATTCAACAATGATGGAAAGACGTCAGCACCAGCACCTGTCGTTAAGGAAGGAGAACGACCACCTATCATATGTTTCAAATGCGGAGGGGAGGGGCACATCAGTCCAAACTGCGCGATGCCGTCCAAAGCATGTTATAATTGTGGAAGAGAAGGTCATTTAGCCCGATTTTGTCGTTTACCGAAGACAAATTCAGCTAGGATGGAGGCACCAAAAGCCGTCCCAGAAAAGTCAAAACCGGTTGTGCAAGGGAGAGCGTTTGTTGTGAACTCCCAGAGAGCAAGGAACCCGAATGAGGTCATCACGGGTAAGCTTATCATAAACTCTAAAGAAGTTTATACTTTATTTGATACCGGTTCAACCCATTCTTTTATTTCTCCTACTTGCGCTCATCGATTAAATTTGATTCCGGAGAAATTAGACTTTGACTTATCTGTGGAAACTCCGTTGGGAGAAACCTTCATTACCTCCACTGTTTATAAGTCTTGTTTGGTTCAAGTTGGTACCCACACATTACCTATCGATCTGATTTCATTAAAAATACTTGCATTTGACGTGATTCTAGGGATTGATTGGTTAACTACTCATTATGCAAAAATTGATTGTTTTCGTAAGGTTGTTAGCTTTCATATTCCTAATCGACCTATTATGCGAATTCAAGCAACCAAACCATTAAAATCAATCGCTGTCATCTCAAGCCATAAAGCTATTCGTTTATTGAAAAACGGATGTCAAGCTTTCTTAGCTCATGTCACAGATCTAAACAAAAATACGTCAGTTTTGAATGATATTTCTATTGTTAATAAATTCCCTGACGTATTCCCTGAGAACTTCCTGGCCTACCCCCAGAGCGTGAAATTGAATTTTGTATCGACCTTGAACCCGGTACAAAACCCATTTCCAAAGCCCCATATCGAATGGCTCCTATTGAACTTCAGGAGTTAAAGATCCAACTGCAGGAATTGTTAGACATTGGCTTTATTCGTCCTAGTACTTCTCCTTGGGGTGCTCCTGTTCTATTCGTGAAGAAGAAAGATGGAAGTATGCGACTTTGTATTGATTATCGGGAGTTGAATCATGTCACCATCAAAAACAGGTACCCATTGCCACGTATTGATGACCTGTTTGACCAGTTGCAAGGAGCACAATTCTTTTCAAAGATCGATCTTCGTTCTGGATATCATCAGCTGAAGGTTAGAACTGAGGATATTCCAAAGACGGCTTTTAGAACTCGGTACGGGCATTATGAATTCCTAGTCATGTCCTTTGGATTGACTAATGCTCCTGCTGCCTTCATGGATATGATGAACCGGGTATTCAAGGAATATTTGGATCATTTTGTGGTCGTCTTTATTGATGACATCCTTATTTATTCCAAAAGTCGTGAAGATCATGAGCAACACTTGAGGCTGGTACTCCAAAAGCTTCGTGAATACAAGCTTTATGCCAAGTTGAAGAAATGCGAGTTCTGGCTGGAGGAGGTAGCATTCCTTGGGCACGTAGTATCAAGTCGTGGAATATCGGTTGACCCGGCAAAGATTGAAGCTATTCAAAGCTGGGAGCAACCTAAATCAGTGACCGAGGTACGTAGCTTTCTTGGTTTAGCTGGTTATTATCGGAGATTCGTGGAAGGATTTTCTCGAATCGCTACTCCATTAACTCAGCTGACTCGGAAAGATACAAAGTTTGGTTGGAGCGAAGAATGTGAGCAGAGTTTTCAAGAACTCAAGAGGAGACTCATTTCAGCACCTGTTCTAACAATACCATCTGGCTCGGAGGGATTTGTCATCTACAGTGATGCTTCGAGCAAAGGGTTGGGATGCGTTCTCATGCAACATGGAAAAGTCATAGCCTATGCATCAAGACAACTCAAGGAATATGAGAGGAATTATCCTACTCATGATCTAGAGTTGGCAGCTGTTGTCTTTGCACTTAAAATTTGGAGGCATTACTTGTATGGGGAGAAAGTGGAGATCTTTACGGATCATAAAAGCCTCAAATATTTCTTCACTCAAAAGGAACTCAACATGCGACAACGACGTTGGCTTGAACTGTTGAAAGATTATGATCATACCATTCAATATCATCCTGGAAAAGCGAACGTGGTAGCTGACGCATTGAGTAGAAGATCATATGCAAGTACGAGTGCGATATTGTCAACACAAAGACCCATTTTGTGTGATTTGCAAAGGATGGAGATAGAGTTAAAGACTCCAGGGACCCATGTGATGATGGCGAATATACGAGTAGAACCGACTTTAATCGATAAAGTTAAAGCTGCTCAAGCTACAGACCTGGAGCTGATGCGTATGAGGAAGAAAGTGCAAGAAGGTTCTATGCCGGAAGCAAGAATCGATGAAGAAGGAATACTTCGAGTCAACTCCAGACTTTGTGTTCCTAACAACCCTGATTTAAAGTATGAAATCATGATGGAGGCGCACAACACACCGTTTGCAATCCATCCTGGAAGTACCAAAATGTATCATGATCTTCGTCATACATTTTGGTGGAGCAATATGAAGAGAGAGATAGCGTTGTTTATCTCAAGGTGTCTAACTTGTCAACGAGTCAAAGCGGAGCATCAAGTACCAAAAGGTCCATTGCAACCACTTGAAATTCCAGAATGGAAGTGGGAGCACATTACCATGGATTTCGTTACCGGTCTTCCTAGGGTTTCTCAAGGTATTGATGCGATTTGGGTCATTGTTGATAGATTGACCAAGTCTGCTCATTTCTTACCGATACGAGAAACTTATACACTTGAACGTCTTGCTCGTATGTACATAAACGAGATTGTAAGACTGCATGGTATGCCAGTATCCATAGTTTCTGATCGAGACCCAAGATTCACTTCACGATTTTGGGTTAGTTTACAAAAAGCTATGGGCACGGAGTTACGATTTAGTTCAGCATATCATCCTCAGACGGACGGACAATCAGAGAGGACTATTCAAACTCTTGAAGATCTATTAAGACTCTGTGTCTTTGACTTCAAGGGAAGTTGGGACAAGTTCTTACCATTGGTGGAGTTTTCCTACAACAACAGTTATCAAGCAAGTATTGGCATGGCTCCATTCGAAGCATTGTATGGAAGAAAATGTCGTTCTCCAGTATGCTGGGATGAGGTGGGCGAAGCAACATTGTTGGGACCGGAGTTGGTACGTATGACTACAGAAAAGATTCAAACGATCCGACAACGTATAAAAACCTCACAAGATCGACAAAAGAGTTATGCTGATCTTCATCGAAAGGACGTGGAATTTGATGTAGGAGATCATGTGTTCTTACGTGTTGCTCCATGGAAAGGAGTTACGAGATTTGGAAAGAGAGGAAAGCTAAATCCTCGATTCATCGGTCCATTTTTAATCCTCGATCGAGTAGGAACTGTGGCTTATAGACTCGCTTTACCGCCAAGTATGTCTCGTGTTCATAACGTTTTCCACATATCAATGTTACGCAAATATGTGGAAGACCCGAACCACATTATTGAGTTAGAACCGGACGAAATAGCGGAGGATTTGACGTATGAAGAAGTTCCTGTTCAAATCTTGGATAAGAAGGAACATATTCTACGCTCCAAGGTTATACCTCAAGTCAAAGTTTTGTGGAGAAACCACGATGTTGAGGAAATGACTTGGGAGTTAGAATCAGAAATGAAATCAAGGTATCCTTACCTCTTCGACATACCAGGTACGTACCCTAATTTCGAGGGCGAAATTTCATAAGAAGGGGAGGTTGTAAGACCCCAACTTTTATAAATAAAGATGAATTTTCTATAAATATCATTTTTGAATATTATGGAGTTAATTTGATATAATGTTATAGTTGTGGGTAATATTTATAAATTTTGCAAAGTAAGCAAGTTGTTATAAAATATTCGTTTGGTCGGAGAATATTCTTTTTGTCGGGGAATATTCGTACGACGGCACAATCATTGGTGGACCCCACAACGGAATTATTGTCGGATTGAGAAAACGACAGAATTATCTTTCTATAAAAATAACGGCTGAGGTGTAACCGTTAAAACTGTTGAACTACTCGGTAGTAAAAGTACAGTAATACGCGTGGTTGCATAGTAGCACACGGTATTGATTATTGATGCTTACGTGAGAAGTCACTCAGCTATACTCAATTATTGCTACAGTAATTGCTGCATCATATCTCTTAAATTATTGTCATAGTATCATCTGTATAATATGTTATATTATTAAATCAATAATTGAGACGTTGTGGTAAGTTTGGTTATTTTATGGGGGCCATATGTCATCATCTAAGAGTCTCTTCGTCAATAGTAATTACCGTCGTCAATAGTAATTACCTTCGTCAATATTATTTACCTTGGTCAATAGTATTTACCTTGGTCAATAGTAATTACCTTCGTCAATAGTATTTACCTTGGTCAATAGTAATTACTTTCGTCAATAGTAGTTGTCCCTTCAATATTACCAAGAGTCATTTGACCCTTCGTTAAGACCAAGAGCCACCCTCAGTTTTTCTATAAATAGAGGCCTAGGGCTTCATTATTTTTCACGAATTCATTCAAGCTATAGAGAGAGAAAGTATAGAGAGAATAAGAGAGAGAGAGAGAATAAAAGTATTCTGCTACATCACTTTTCCAATATCCAGTTCTTTTAAGGTAGGGAATATTATTTCTTTTATATTCATGAAGAGAACTTCTGTTATTCCATTCGTTATTATTCTGTTGGAATAACCAGTATACGCGGTCTACCCTATACTTGGTGACATTTTTCTATTATTCTGTTGGAACATCCTGTCTGTGTGTTTTACACCGGACCTGGTTCCGTTTTTATTATTATTCTGTTGGAACATCCTGTCTGTGTGTTTTACACCGGACCTGGTTCCGTCTTGTTATTATTCTGTTGGAACATCCTGTCTGTGTGTTTTACACCGGACCTGGTTCCATTATTTATTATCCTGTCGGAATATCCTGTCTGTGCGTTTACGCCGGACCTGGTTCCATTATTTATTATTCTGTTGGAATAACCTGTCTGTGCGGTCTATCGCATGCATGGTGATTTCTTTTGTTATTCCATTCTTTATTATACTCAGTTGGTTAAGTTTTGACTTCTATACTCCATGAAATTTGTGGAATATCCTTGATAATTGCGTTTCATCCAGTATCGTTTTATGAAAATATTCTTCTAAGCATTCTTGAAGTTTACTCCGCAAAGCAGTATCATGTTGACAATTTGGACGTTATTAATTCCTGGATAAATTAATTCTTGAACTTGTTTTATTGAATTCTTATATCATTGTCATCATCCTCATGTTTATATTCTGTTGAAAGTCATCTATGGCATGTAGTGCATAGATGGACTTGGTATGATTATGACCAGGGATTATTCGGTGTAATCATGACCGTAATGTTACAAATGATGTGGTTAAAGTCTCATTGGCCGTAGTGCAGTGATGGACAGTTGTTGGCATGATCATGACCATTAATGAATATACGAATATCCTTGGCCGTAGTGCAGGGGTGATTCGATGATGTGGATTATTTTATTAAGCTGAGTCCCAGCGATCACAGTGTTGAAAAACCTTTTAAATCATAAAAGATAGTAGAGTTTATTTTCTACTTGACTCTTTTAATGGATTGCTTGTTCCGCTGCAGTTAAACTTGATGTCTATTATATTTTATCAGTTTAACATTGTTGAAGGCTAATGATAATTTATTCTGCATTATCTTAGTCATAATATTTCTTACTGGGCTAGTTGAGCTCACCCTTTCTTTCACTGTTCTCTTCAGGAAATGAGAACGTAGCTGGGGCAAGTCGGGGAACGGAGTGATGGTCCGAATGATAGTATTAGTTAGTAGTCCTCACTATTCTATGTAATGGTGTGTTAATAAATGTAATGAGGACTCCTTTTGAGTATGAATACTCTCTAGAAGATAATATTTGTATTCAAACTCACAGTTTATGTTTTGTCGTATTGTACACGACAGTTGTATTAATCAGTTGTATTTGTATTCTGTACTATGTATCTGACGACCCAAGATGGGTGATGTACACCTAATTTTGGGGGCGTCACAATCGGGATATTATGTAAATGTTAATTTGTTCAATTAACCCTTGTTTTGAAGCTGTATTCTAGAATGATATCTGAAATACAGGAGATGATCAATGGAGAAATCGTGATGACAGGGAAGATGAAATCTGAAATAAAAGCAAGGTATTCTCAACTCTTTGAAATACCAGGTATGTAAATTTTGGGGATTAAATTTCATAAGGAGGGGAGATTGTAAGACCCCGAATTTTATGAAATAAAAGTATTCAATTTTTCTTATAATTACTATTCAGTAAATGGTTAAATTGATAAATGTTAAAGTTAAGGGTTATATATGAATTTTTTTCAAAAATACGCAAGTGGTTATAAAATATTCATTGTTGTCAGGGAATATTCTTTTGGTCGTGAAATATTCTTTCTGTCGGAGAATATTCGTACGACGGCGCAGCCATTTGTGAGCCCCATAACAAAATAATTGTCAGATGAAGAAAATGACAAATTTGAGTTTTTACAAATAACGGCGTAGTTGTTACCGTTAACACTGTTAGAATACCCGATGGTTAAAATACAGTAATACGCGTTATTGCACAGTAGCACACGGTATTGCACAGTATTTTTGAAATTATTGATTCTTACGTAAGAAGGTACTACTCAATAATTGTTACAGTAATTACTGTTCAATATTTTATTTTATTGATTCAATAATTGCTACGTTGAAATTTTATATTATTGTTGTTCAATAATTGTCACTGCACAGTATTTTCTATTATTAGATCAATAATTCATATTATTTGAATAATATTATTAGATAACATTATTGGCAATGTCTAGAAAGTTCTGTCTAAGGAGAGGTTTGGTCACCTAATTGCGTGCCAGTAAGGAGAAATTTTTATTAGAAAGTCCCCTCTTTCCTGGGAACGGCCTGGTTGTCATAAATGTGATTCTGTAATATTATCTGTAAATAATTAATTATTGATTCATATGATAAGGAAATATTTATTTTATGTGGATATGAATGAGGGATATATTTTTGTGGTTAAAAATGAAGGAGTTAATGTTGAGGTGTTTTATCTGTATTTTTGTCGGAACAGAGGTATTAAAAATCAAATTAGGGTTTTTGAGATATTTTGCGAGGGTTATAATTTTTAATCCGATCGTTGGATCGTGGTAATATTTGGATATGTTATACATATATAAGTTGAGTATATGTCTACAAATTTTGAACCGTTAAAAATGAACGTATGATTTGTTATGAATTTTACGAGATGACTGGTTCAGAAATTGTTGAAGTTTCGAAATTTATCATTTTGATGGAAAATTCTAGAATTGGTGGGCCCCACTCTTGGTTGGTGAAGAAATGTGCTGAGATTTTTATTCAAATATGGTGGGTGGAAATAGCAGCAGGTAAAGCCATCAGGTTGCAGGTTAAGTCTGCTTCGGCGTGCTAACATTTTCCTATAAATAGAGGGCTAAGTTAGAATTGAAAATCACACCAGAATTCATAAGTTTTCTCTCTTTTTCTCTCTAGATTATCGAGTGTATTTTGTGAGTATTTAGATACTTGGTGAGTTGTTATTTATCAGTGCAAGTTTTCTTCAACGTCATATCCGATATCCAGTCAGAAGTGATGCTCTTTTGAGGTAAGGGATTGTAAGGGATAGTAAGGGATAGTAAGGGATTTTAAGGGTTATTATATTTTTCAATTTGTAATTCTTCTGACCTTCAGAAAATTTTAGAAAAATTTGAAATGATATTTTGATGAGTTTTATTGATTGTGTCCAAAAATGGTAATTTTTGGATGTATAGATTAAGAGTTATGAATTTTATGGGAAAATACTATTTTAAAAATAACCGCTTATAACTCCTCGTGGTTAACTCCAAAATTGATAAATTTTTATTAAAAGTATACCTATATAATATCAGTGTACTCTGTGAATTTCAGAATTTTTAGATAAAAGTACAATTTTTAATAAATGTCTAAATATTTGGCTGTTTTGGCCATATGAAAAATAGTAAATGACTTTTAAAAATTTTGAAAAAAATATATGTTCAATATGGGACTATATTCTGCTAAATCCCAGAAAAAAATTATTTTTGGGACTGATTTGATATTTTTTATGAAAATAGTCTAGTTATGAGTAAATGAATTAATATGTTATGTGAAGTATGAGTTATATGCAGATTTTTGATGAGGGTTTTGATTATTGGTGATGAAATATTAAGAGTTGGCATTTTATGATTATTAAATGCATTAATTAGTAAAGTGTAAACAATTTAAATAAATTGTTTATAAGCTTAAGAAATATTATTCTTTCAATATCATTATATCGAAATATTGGTATGAATGTTATTGTAGAATTTCTACCTTTTTGTGTCGGGTTTACTATTCATGAGTTACTATTCACAAGTTACTATTTATGAGTTACTATTCACGAGTTACTATTCATAAAAAAATTGGTTTCTTTTTCTGACCAAATTATAGTTGATTTATGAATATTACTCTTGAGATTAAAACTATATGTTGATCATATTATTTTTATTATCATATATAACATTTTTATAACCCTAATGATGATATTTCTCTTTGACTTGAGTGTAAAGATGGGTAGATTTCTGGTATGATCATGACTATGGGTTCCCTTTGGCCAGTAGTGCAAAGTTAAATTGTTGACTGATATGATCATGACCATTGAATTTATAATTGAATATCTTTAGCTTGAGTGCAAAGGTGAAATGATCAACATGGTTATAATTATTGTTTATATAAATTCTGAAATGATTATATATTTCTTTGAGATATTAATATCTTTGGCATGTAGTGCAAAGATGAACTGTTGTTGAATATCTTTGGCCTGTAGTGCAAAGATGGTCTATTGATGAATATCTTTGGCCTGTAGTGCAAAGATGAACTGTTGTTGAATATCTTTGGTCTGTAGTGCAAAGATGGTTTGTTGATGAATATCTTTGGCCCGTAGTGTAAAGATAGATTTGTTAGTATGATTATAAACAGGAACTGTGATTTGGTATAACCATGATCTTTGATGTTTCAGGTAAAGACATGTGATGAAAATTATCTTCGTCCTGGATGCGAAGAAGAATTTAGAATTACAATTATGATTATGAGTTATTCATATAATTGTGGAAAAGAACTATTGATTGATGTTACAGGGATAAAATATTGTTGGTGAATTTTTAACATGGAGAAGATAATAGACTTTACGGTCTATTTGACTCTTCTAATGGATTGCTCGTTCTGCTGTAACTATGGTTGAAATTTTTATCATCTACCATATGTTCTAAATCTCTGATTTAATTCTGTTGAAGGCTATTGATAACTTATTTATCTTTAGTCATAATATTCTTTACTGGGCTAGTTGTGATCACCCTTCTGTTTCACAATTCCTTTCAGGTAATAAGAGTGTAGCTGGGTCGAGCGGGCGTAACAGGGGAATAGAACGGCGGTCATCATTTAGTAGTTATATTTGGTGAATCATCTAGGGTGAAGTGAACCCAACGTTGGAAGGGTGTTTTGCCACTATCATACAAGATGTCTAATGACATACAACCTCGTGTCATCATAAGACAGGATTGTGCTCATCCACTTGCTGAGTATATTTACGGGCACTACCTATATAATCTTGGTGTTTGTTTGAAGTATAATTCTCAATTAGAGACAGTGGAGATAATGATAAGTCAAGAGAAGACTCACCATTGGGAAGAATATGATAGTAAACTTCTCATTTTTCTTTGGGGTCTATTGGGTCAACCAAGGATAATTCTGTGGCCATATGATATCTATCATAGCCTAGAAGCATGATCTTCCATGTACAAAGGTTTCCTTGAGCACTTCCCAAATATTCTAATTTCTAAAATAGTTTTTGACTATACCTTTATGTAAGGTGTCATTGTGAGGTGATGTCCACGGTTGGGACATGAGTCACATTTGGTATATATTTGTATCAAAACTCACAGCATATGTGTTGTTGTATTTTGCTCGATAATTGTTGTAATAAAGTTGTAGTTATTTTCTGTACCATGTATTTGGCGACTCAGAATAGGTTGGATGAAATGGACCTATTTTGGGGTCGTTACAGAAACAACATTCAATATTTGTATTATTGCCTTAGAATCATTTTCTGTGTATTTTCCACTCCTGCAGGACAAAAAATACAACTGTTTCATATGCCAGGAATTGCAGAGGAATTTAATCTCTTTAAAAAAATCAATTTTGGTACACCAATAGAATCCTAAGCTCTTTAGTATATCTAATAGTAACAGAAATACCTTGCAAGAATTCTATCCAAAAGCTCCCCTCCTTCACATAGCCTGAAAATTGTGCCATCAATCATCAGTTATGCCTAAAAAAATAAGCAGAACATGCTTCTCAAACATTATAAGCTTATGATAATATACTATAATATAATATAAAAGAACCTTGTTCTATGCATAAATAGTAGCATTTTATTTTATTTTCATTTCCTTTTCTTCTACTTCATATTTTTCTTTCTAAGGGAGAGGGATGAGCTTCTTTAGATATCTTATAGCAGCATTTAGTTTAATAAAGAAAATATCAAAATGGTCTCGCTGACAAAAAGAGAATATTAAAACACATCACTGGCAAAGAAATCAGATCTTAGAAACCTACAGTACCATGGAACTGAGACAAATTTATATAAAAGAAAAGGCTTACTCCATCACAACATAGACATTATCATGATCTTCATAAGCATCATAAAATTGTACAAGATTGTTATGTCATGTCAAAGCTCTCAAAATCTTCACCTCATTTCTCACATCCTCAATAGCTATGGCCGTAGTCATCTGGAAAAGACAAGAATGGAAATAATCAACAAAAATATTAAAAATAATATAAGTATCAAGAACATGATGCAATTTATAGATATACTAACATAGATATGTCCACCTACGCTATAAATCCATCCACTCATTCATCAGTGCAGGATTTCCTTAACTATTATGTTTAAAAAAAATAAAGTTCATAACTTTGCCCATATTCAATTAGTGCAATCTCTAGGTAAAAATATTGTTATCCTATTATTATTGCCATAGTCGCCAAATCCATGAAAAAAAATCCACTTTTCAGTTATGATTTTTTGAACTTGGAGTATATTTGCATATTAATTTTAAATAGTGCATTGAAATAGGCAAAAGTAAGCATTAGATCCACATTATTTGTAAACTGGATTAAAACATGCTCATTTTTGTCAAAAGCTGAAACTATAAATGGCACAAAACCACACGCACACAACTAATAACTATATTAGGATGAAAGTTCACTAAATAATTGAACTCAGAAGATAACCTATCAAAGGACTTTCGTTGATGATTTAGATTAGATGGATTTCCTTTTCTGGTTATATGATCAACTTTTCTTTGAATGTGTGTTCCAACTTTGGAGACAACTTGTCATCCATCTTTGAACTCCTCTTCTCCGCTCTGATAAATTCTATATGTATCTAATAAAATCTTGCCATAAAGTCTACATGTTTTGCGGATGAGTAAGGAAAAAGGGAATAGGGATCTGTATCATTTAACAGCATCCAACAAATGTGTGTCTTGTATAAAATAGTTTGGTTGGTTAAAAGCTAAATATTTTTCTTTTAAAACTTTGGAGATAGCATGTCCTCCATCTTTAAACTCCTCTTCTATACTCTAATAAATTCTTTATGTTTCTAAAAACAACTTGGCACAAATTCTACATGTAAGTTGGATGAGTAAGGAAACCATAAAGGAGGCTTGAAATAAATTTACAACCCCCAACTTCTAAAAAGCGTTAGACGTACCTAGGTGGCATAGGGAGTTTGAGCGTCAAGGCCTTGTAGTCAGGGCCTAGGTTATTTCCTAGGCAGTGTGGTTTTATTATTACTTCTATATTGTAATAAAATTAAATCTAGTCTTTTGTATTTCTAGTACAATTAACGTTATATTGATGAAAATTCTAAAAGTATATGAAAAGCATTTCAACCGCCTCAAAGTCATACCGCCCTAGGTACCTCCTGCGACCCAAAATTTTTTATAAGATGTTTTCATAAGATTTTCAAGTTTAAAACAAAATCGGTTTGAAAATTCCAAAACTTAATCTTCTAGCTCCCAAATGTGCTCATGGATCACAAACTTAGTTGCGAAAACCACATTTGCCCTATGTCTTATTCGATCTCTAATTCCTAATTCTTAAGCAGGTTATATTAGAATCATAATTTCAACACTCCTTTGCCAAATAAATTCATGGAAATGAGCATACCAACTGTATTTGCTACCACTATCAGCATTCCCCCATTCATTATTCTATAACTTAGTTCTCCCATTTTTCTTATTATAGCATATTTGAATGTGCCAAAATATTTGCAAACTTAACCTAATGAGCTATAAAAGCCTATTCCAACCCACAATTGGTCCCTTATGTAATTTAAGCATCATAAATAAATGTCATGACAGTAAAATAACTCCCCAACCACCAACATTAACACTTTAATTCCTAAAACATTGAGCAAACACTAAAATACTGATTTGCATAACATTATAAACATCAGCAATAATAAATATTTAAGCATATTAACAATGCATTCAAGGCCTTAAATCAAATGGAATAAATTCACACAATTCTCAAATCTAAAACTAAAAATTAAGCAAAATATAGAGCAGTAAACTAATAAAGCTAAAAGGCAAGTAATAGATTAAATGACTAACCTCCTGAATCAGATCTATGTTTTCGTCGTCTATTGTAACCCTTCTCTCTCTAGAAAAGCCCTCTTTCTCTCTCTAGAAATACAACGACAGGAGATCTCTGTTTAAAGTTTCATCCTCTCCTTTGGCAATAGGATTTAGTAATGTATTGTAGAAGCATTCATATCACTGTCAATTAATACATATACAGGAAAAAATTAGGAAGAGAGAGAACCCTGCCATTCATGGCTTTCAATGCATTTTGAGCTTCAGCCTCTGACTGGAATGAAACGAAACCAAAACCTTTAGGCCTTTGTGTTTTATTGTCAATATACTGTACAACTATAGTTATCAAACCCAATCAAAACAGATGCCCCATTTACAATGAAGGAATTCAAATTACCTAATTACCTAGTACAATAATTCTTCAATAATTGGAGGGAATACTAAAATACCCACCAAAAAACAAAGCTAAAAGCCGATATTACCTTAAGTAACTAAACCAAATGGTGAAAACTAGTTCTTCAAATCTTGATTTGTGGTGTAAAATGACAACACTAAGCAAGAATATAGTAGTTTATAGTAATTTATAGATCTTCAAATCTTGATTTGCTAAAATCACTACATTATTTTAGGAGATACTAAACCGAGATACATAAATATAAGATTGTCAAGATCAGCAATGTGACGCCTCCAAAATAGGTATACATCACCCATCTTGAGTCGCCAAATACATGGTATAAAATTTAAATACAACTTAATAATACAACTGTCGTGTAAAATACGACAAAACATAAAATGAGAGTTTTAATACGAATAATATCTTCTAGACAGTATTCAACTCAAATGGAGTCCTCAATACATTTATTATCACACTATTTCATAGAATAGTGAGGACTACTAATGCTATCATCTGGACCGTCACTCCATTCTCCGACTAGTCCCGGCTACGTTCTCATTTCCTGAAGAGGACAATGAAAGTAAAAGGATGAGCTCAACTAGCCCAGTAAGAAATACTATGAATAAGATAATGCAGAATATTTTATCGTTAGTCTTCAACAGTGTTAAACTGATAAAATATAACAAACATCAAGTTTAACTGCAGTGGAACAAGCAATCCATTAGAAGAGTTAAGTAGAGCATAAAATCTACTATCTTCTATGATTTAAAAGGTTTTTCATCAACTTTATCGCTGAGACTCAGCTTAATAAATAATCCACATCATCCATGCACTACGACCAAGGATATTCATTAGTATCACGACCACAAATTATCCATGCACTACGGGCCAAGGATATTCGTGTATTCATTAATGGTCATGATCATGCCAACAACTGTCCATCAATGCACTACGGGCTAATGGAGACTTTTACCACTTCATTTATAACATTACGGTCATGATTATACCGAATAATCCCTGGTCATAATCATACCAAGTCCATCTATGCACTACAGGCCACAGATGACTTTCAATAGAATATAAACATGAGGCTGATGACAATGATATAAAAATTCAATAAAATAAGTTCAAGGATAAATTTTTAAAGATTTATAATTTAATTTATCCAGAAATCAATAACGTCCAAATTGTCAACATGATACTGCTTTGTGGAGTAAAATTCAAGAATAATATTGTGTCAAAAATAATTTGGACCAAAAATGAATCAATTTTTATCATGAATAGAACCCCGGGGGAATAGTACTCGAGTGAATAGTACCCCGGGGGAATAGTACTCGAGTGAATAGTACCCCGTGAATAGTATTTCAAGAATAGTAATCCCGTGAATAGTATTTCAAGAATAGTAATCCCGTGAATAGTACTCCGGCATGAAAAAGTTAAAAATTTATCAAGAATACTCAGAATAATATTTCTATGAAAAGATACTAGATGAAGCGCAAATATCAAGGATATTCTACTAATTTCATGGAGTATAGAAGCCAAAATTTTAACAAAACAAGTATAGAATTCGAAATCTAAAACGAAATAATATTATTTACATACTACAGAGTATGGAATAAAATATTATTTCAAGCGAATATTGAACAAAAATAACATCTCTTACCTCAAAATAACAGTATTTCTGATCGGAATATCAGATGTAAAGCCGAAGAAAACTTGCACTGAATAGCAACTCTTAAAGTATCTAAATACTCACAAAAATACGCTCGATAATATAGAGAGAAAGAAAACTTATTTTTGGTGTGATTTTTAATTCTAACCTAAGTGCCTATTTATAGAAAAATGCTAGAACGCCAAAGGAGACTAAAATAATAAAATAATAATATATCATTTCTTTTCTTCTACGCACCAACCATCCAAGACCAGCCATCTAAGCCTGTCAATTCTTAAAAAAATAGCAGCCCACATGTTTAAAAAATAAAAGTGGGTCCCACCCAATTTTAATAAAAATCATTTTATTTTCTGAACTTCAGAAATTCATAATAAATAGTCATTTTATCAGAAAAATTCGAATCTCATGTATATTCCATAGGAAATTTAATTCTCTACAACTTTGTAAGTTTAAGTTTTTCCAAATTCTAAATAGAAAATATCCAAAATCCACAAACGAATGATTTTCAATACCTCATAAAATTCATAACAAATCATACGTTAATTTTTAACGGTCCAAAATTTGTGGACATATACCCAACTTATATATGCATAACATATCCAAAAATCACAACGATCCAACGGTCGGATTAAAATTATAACTCGCACAATAGAGCTTTAAGAACACCGATTTGATTTTTTTAATACTTCCAATCCGACAAAATACTGATAAAATACCTCAACATTAATTCATTCATTTATAACCACATAAAATAAATATTTTTCTATCCATCATTTATGTCCACATAAAATAAATATTTTCTTATCATATAAATCAATAATTAATTACTCACAAATAATATTACAGAATCACAATAATGATAATCAGGCCGTTCCTAGGAAAGATGGGGCTTTCCGATAAAGATTTCTCCTTACTGGCGCTCAATTAGGTGACCAAATCTCTCCTTGACAGAATTTTCTAGACATTGTCAATAATGCTATCTAATAATATTATTCATATAATATGAATTATTGATTTGATAATGAAAAATACTGTGCAGTGACAATTATTAAAACAACAATAATATAAAATTTTAATGCAGCAATTATTGAATCAATAAAATAAAATATTGAACAGTAATTACTGTAACAATTATTGAGTAGTGCCTTCTGACGTAAGAATTAATAATTCAAAAATATTGTGCAATACCGTGTGCTACTTTGCAACAACGCGTATTACTGTATTTTAACCACCAGGTATTCTAATAGTTAACGATAAAACTTTCGCCGTTATTTTATAAAAAGATATTTTTATCGTTTTCTCAATTCGACAATAATTTCGTTGTAGGGTCCACCAATGATTGTGCCATCGTACGAATATTCCCTGTTAAAATGAATATTTTCCGACCAATCGAATATTATATAACAACTTGCGTACTTTGCAAAATTTATAAATATTACCCACAACTATAACATTATATCAAATTCACTCCATAATATTCAAAAATGATATTTATAGAAAATTCATCTTTATTGATAAAAGTTGGGGTCTTACAACTTCCGCTTCTTATGAAATTTCGCCCTCAAAATTAGGGTACGTACCTGGTATGTCGAAGAGATAAGGATACCTTGATTTTATTTCATATTCTAACTCCCAGGTCATTTCCTCAACATCGTGGTTTCTCCACAAAACTTTGACTTGAGGTATAACCTTGGAGAGTAAAATATGCTCCTTCTTATCCAAGATTTTAACAGGAACCTCTTCATACGTTAAATCTTCAGCTATTTCGTTCGGTTCTAACTCAATAATGTGATTCGGGTCTTTCACATATTTACGTAACATAGATATGTGAAAAACGTTATGAACACGAGACATACTTGGCGATAAGGCGAGTCTATAGGCCACAGTTCCTACTCGTTCGAGGATTAAAAATGGGCCAACGAATCGAGGATTGAGCTTTTCTCTCTTTCCAAATCTCGTAACTCCTTTTCATGGAGCAACACATAACAACACATGTTCTCCAATATTGAATTCTACGTCCTTTCGATGAAGATCAACATAACTCTTTTGTCGATTTTGTGAGGTTTTTATACATTGTCGAATTGTTGGAATCTTTTCCGTAGTCATACGTACCAACTCTGGTCCCAACAACGTGGCTTCACCCACCTCATCCCAGCATACTAGAGAACGACACTTTCTTCCATATAATGCCTCGAATGGATTCATGCCAATACTTGCTTGATAACTGTTGTTGTAGGAAAACTCCACCAATGGTAAGAACTTGTCCCAACTTCCCTTGAAGTCAAGGACAAAGAGTCTTAATAGATCTTCAAGAGTTTGAATAGTTCTCTCTGATTGCCCGTCCGTCTGAGGATGATATGCTGAGCTAAATCATAAATTCGTGCCCATAGCTTTCTGCAAACTAACCCATAATAGTGAAGTGAATCTTGGGTCTCAATCAGAAACTATGGATGCTGGCATACCATGCAATCTTACAATCTCATTTATATACATATGAGCAAGATGTTCAAGTGTATAAGTTTCTCGTATAGGTAAGGAATGAGCCGACTTGGTCAATCTATCAACAATGACCCAAATCGCATATATGCCTTGAGAAACCTTGGAAAAACCGATAACGAAATCCATGGTAATGTGCTCCCACTTCTATTCTGGAATTTCAAGTGGTTGCAATGGACCTTTTGGTACTTGATGCTCCGCCTTGACTCGTTGACAAGTTAGACACCTTGAGATAAACTCCGCGATCTCTCTCTTCATATTGCTCCACCAAAATGTATGTCAAAGATCATGATACATTTTGGAACTCCCAGGATAGATTGCAAATGGTGTGTTGTGCGCTTCCATCATTATTTTATACTTTAAATCAGGGTCGTTAGGAACACAAAGTCTGGAGTTGACTCGAAGTATTCCTTCTTCATCGATTCTTGCTTCCGGCATAGCACCTTCTTGCACTTTCTTCCTCATACGCATCAGTTCCAGGTCTGTAGCTTGAGCAGCTTTAACTTTATCGATTAAAGTCGATTCTACTCGTTAATTCTCTATCATCACATGGGTCCCTGGAGTCTTTAACTCTATCTCCATCCTTTGCTAGTCATATAAAATAGGCCTTTGCGTTGACAATATCGCACTCGTACCCGCATATGATCTTCTACTCAATGCGTTAGCTACTACGTTCGCTTTACCAGGATGGTATTGAATGGTATGATCATAATCTTTCAACAGTTCGAGCCAACGTCGTTGTCGCATGTTGAGTTCCTTTTGAGTGAAGAAATATTTGAGAATTTTATGATCCGTAAAGATCTCCACTTTCTCCCCATTCAAGTAATGCCTCCAAATTTTAAGTGCGAAGACAACAGCTGCCAACTCTAGATCATGAGTATGATAATTTCTCTCATATTCTTTGAGTTGCCGAGAGGCATAGGCTATGACTTTCCCATGTTACATGAGAACACATCCTAACCCTTTGTCCGAAGCATCACTGTAGATGACAAATCCCTCCGAGCCAGACGGTATTGTCAGAACAGGTACTGAAATAAGTCTCCTCTTAAGTTCTTGAAAACTCTTCTCACATTCCACGCTCCAACCGAATTTTATATCTTTTCGAGTTAGCTGAGTTAATGGAGTAACGATTCGAGAAATTCTTCTACGAATCTCCGATAATAACCAGCTAAGCCGAGAAAGCTACGTACTTCGATCACTGATTTAGGTTGCTCCCAACTTTGAATAGCTACAATCTTTACTGGGTCAACAGATATTCCATGACTTGATACTACGTGCCCAAGGAATGCTACTTCCTCAAGCCAGAACTCGCATTTCTTTAACTTGGCATAAAGCTTGTTTTCACGAAGCTTTTGGAGTATCAGCCTCAAGTGTTGCACATGATCTTCACGGCTTTTGGAATATATGAGGATGTCATCAATAAAGATGACCACAAAGTGATCCAAATATTCCTTGAATACTCGGTTCATCATATCCATGAAGGCAGCAGGAGCATTAGTCAATCCAAAAGACATGACTAGGAATTCATAATGCCCGTACCGAGTTCTGAGAGCCATCTTTGGAATGTCATCTGTTCTAACCTTTAACTGATGATATCCGGAACGAAGATCGATCTTTGAAAAGAATTCGACACCTTGCAACTGGTCAAACAGGTAATCAATACGTGGCAATGGGTACCTATTCTTGATGGTGACATGATTCAACTCTCGATAATCAATAAAAAGTTGCATACTTCCATCTTTCTTCTTCACGAATAGAACAGGAGCATCCCAAGGAGATGTACTAGGACGAATGAAACCGATGTCTAACAATTCCTACAATTGGGTCTTTAACTCCTGAAGTTCAATAGGAGCCATTCGATATGGGGCTTTGGAAATAGATTTTGTATCGGGTTCAAGGTCGATACAAAATTTAATTTCTCGCTCTGAGGGTAGGCCAGGAAGTTCTTCAGAGAATACGTCAGGAAATTTATTAACAATAGAAATATCATTCAAAACTGACGTATTTTTGTTTAAATCCGTGACATGAGCTAAGAAAGCTTGACATCCGTTTTTCAATAAACGAATAGCTTTATGGCTTGAGATGACAGTGATTGATTTTAATGGCTTGGTTGTTTGAATTCGCATGATAGGTTAGTTAGGAATATAAAAGCTAACAATCTTACGAAAATAATCAATTTTTGCATGATGAGTAGTTAACCAATCAATCCCTAGAATTATGTCAAATGCAAGTATTTTTAATGAAATAAAATCGACAGGTAATGTGAGGGTACCGATTTGAACCAAACAAGACTTATAAATAGTGGATGTAATGAAGGTTTCTCCCAACGGAGTTTTAACAGATAAGTCAAAGTCTAATTTCTCTGGAGTCAAATTTAAACGTTGAGCGCAAGTAGGAGAAATAAATGAATAGGTAGAACCGGTATCAAATAAGGTATAGACTTCGCTAGAGTTTATGATAAGCTTACCCGTGATGACCTCGTTTGGATTTCTCGCTTTTTGGGAGGTTACGACAAATGCTCTTCCTTGAACTACCGATTTTGTCTTGTCTGGGACGGCCTTTGATGCCTCCATCCCAGCTGGGCTTGACTTTGGTGCACGACAAAATTGGGCTAGGTGACCTTCTCTTCCACAATTATAACACGCTTTAGACTGCATCGCACAGTTTGGACTGATGTGTCCCTCCCCTCCGCATTTGAAGCATATGATAGGTGGTCGTTCTCCTTCCTTAACAACGGGTGCTGATGCTGACATCTTTCTATCATTGTTGAATCTCCTCTTCTTGAAATGTCCATTCTTATTATCTTGGCCATGATTACCACCGAAGTGGTTACTATTTCTGGCATGTTGATTCCCTCCACGTTTGTTGTCACCGCTTCGATGACTGCTACCACTGGTATTATCATTTTGCCGGCTGCTCTCTCTTGGTTGGGTTGACTCGTTATCGCACTCCAATAACTGAGGCATATTCACAACATCTGAATACAAGCAAAGTTTATGAGAAATTAGGTATTGACGTATCTCAGGTTTTAAACCTCTTAGAAACATCCACATCATCCTCTCCTCATTATTAACTAAGTGGGACGCAAACCAGGACAACTCAGCAAACTTGAATTCGTACTGTGACACGGTCATGTTATTTTGCTCCAGTTTAATGAACTCTACCTCTTTCATGTGACGAATACTTTCGCGAAAGTACTTGTTGTTGAACAGTTCTTAGAACTTTTTCGAATACATCTTCAGTGCGGCAGGTTGAGTACGCTTTACAGATTTTCACCAGTAATCTGCTTCTGCCCGCAACATGAAGGTGGCAAAGGGAACCTTTTGCTCCTTGGAGCATCCCATGACATCAAATATCTTGTTGATCTGCTTTATCCACGTCTCCGCCTTGAGTGATTTTGGCTCTCCAAAAAACTCCGGTGGTCCCAGCTCCTTGAACAGTTTAGCAGTGACCGTCCGAGAGTTGCCAGTGTTTCTACCTGCATTTCAGACAGGAGTCTCTCTCGCCAGATGTTGCATGAATTGTATAAAGCCTCTGAACATTCCATCGTTCATCATTTGATCGTTGTTGTTTACCTGAGGATTATTGTCTTCCTGTTGCACATTATCCTGGGTATTGATCTGTGGTGACTCAACGGTCTCCTGTGCTCCATTGCTATTATCAACATTCTCAGATGTCATTTTCAAATACAGCCACAAAATAAGGGTTAATTGACATGTCACATATTATCCCTATACTCTGACCGACCAATTAAATACCAAATAAACTTAGGTAGGTTATACTAGCGAAAAAATTTCCCGTCTCTCCCCTCCTAGTTCTTGTCTCAAATCTTAGCCAGGGATCATATCCCTAAGCTTTGATACCAACTGTGACGCCCCCAAAATAGGTATACATCACCCATCTTGAGTCTCCAAATATATGGTACAAAATTCAAATACAACTTAGTAATACAACTGTCGTGTAATATACGACAAAATATAATCTGAGAGTTTTAATACAAATATTGTCTTCTAGACAGTATTCCAACTCAAATGGAGTCCTCAATACATTTATTATCACACTATTTCATAGAATAGTGAGGACTAGTAATGCTATCATCTAGACCGTCACTCCGTTCCCCGACTAGTCCCGGCTACGTTCTCATTTTCTAAAGAGAACAATGAAAATAAAAGGGTGAGCTCAACTAGCCCAGTAAGAAATATTATGACTAAGATAATGTAGAATAATTTATCGTTAGCCTTCAACAGTGTTAAACTGATAAAATATAACAAACATCAAGTTTAACTGTAGCGGAACAAGCAATCCATTAGAAGAGTTAAGTAGAGCATAAAATCTACTATCTTCTATGATTTAAAATGTTTTTCATCAACTTTATCGTTGAGACTCAACTTAATAAATAATCCACATCATCCATGTACTACGGCCAAAGATATTCATTAGTATCACGACCACAAATTATCCATGCACTACGGGCCAAGGATATTCGTGTATTCATTAATGGTCATGATCATGCCAACAACTGTCCATCAATGCACTACGGGCTAATGGGGACTTTTACCACATCATTTATAATATTACGGTCATGATTATACCGAATAATCCCTGGTCATAATCATACCAAGTCCATATATGCACTACAGGCCACAGATGACTTTCAACAGAATATAAACATGAGGCTGATGACAATGATATAAGAATTCAATAAAACAAGTTCAAGGATAAATTTTTAAAGATTTATAATTTAATTTATCCACAAATCAATAACGTCCCAATTGTCAACATGATATTACTTTGTGGAGTAAAATTCAAGAATAATATTGTACCAAAAATAATTTGGACTGAAAACGAATCAATTTTTATCATGAATAGTACCCCGGGTGAATAGTACTCGAGTATATAGTACCCCGTGAATAGTACTCCGGTATGAAAAAGTTAAAACTTATCAAGAATGCTCAGAATAATATTTTCATGAAAAGATACTGGATGAAGCGCAAATATCAAGGATATTCAACTAATTTTATGGAGTATAGAAGCCAAAATTTGAACAAAACGAGTATAGAATTTGAAATCTGAAATAAAACAAAATTACTTACCTACTGCAGAGTATGGAAGAAAATATTATTTCAAGCGAATATTGAACAAAATAACATCCCTTACCTTGAAAAGAAAAGTATTCCAACTGATATAGCTGGGATATTCTTGAAGAAAACTTTCACTATTTTCTACGCTCAAAGCTTTCTAAAACTCTAAAGAAATACGCTCAAGATTATAGAAGAAGAATTCTCTGATTCTGATGTGATTTTCAATTCTAACTTAAGCGCCTATTTATAGGAAAATGCTAGAACGTCATAGGAGACTAAAATAATAAAATAATAAAATTTTCTTTTCTTTCTACGTAACCTCCTTTGTTGAAAAAGCCAAGCATGCCATCTTGGAACATTTTTGCAGCCCACATGTTTCAAAATAAAAGTGGGTCCCACCAATAATTTTAATAAAAATATTTTAATTTCCGAAACTTCAATAATTCATAATAAATAGCCCTTTTATCAGAAAAATAAGAATTTTATATCCATTTCATACGAAATTGAATTCTCTACAACTTTGTAGCTTTAAGTTTTTCTAAATTCCAAGCAAAGAATAACCGAAATCCACAAATGGATGATTTTTAACACCTTTTAAAATTCATAACAAATCATGCGTTAACTTTTAATGTTCAAAATTTGTGGACATATAATCAACTTATATATGCATAACATATCCAAAAATCACAACGATCCAACGGTCGGATTAAAATTATAACTCACGCAATAGAGCTTTAAGAACACCGATTTAATTTTTTAATACTTCCAATCCGACAAAATACTGATAAAACACCTCAATATTAATTTCTTCATTTATAACCACATAAAATAAATATTTTCCTAACCATCATTTATGTCCACATAAAATAAATATTATATTATCATATAAATCAATAATTAATTATTCGCAAATAATTTTACAGAATCACAATAATGACAACCAGGCCGTTCCCAGGAAATAGGGGGCTTTCCTATAAGGATTTCTCCTTACTGGCGCGTAATTAGGTGACCGAACCTCTCCTTGACAGAACTTTCTAGACATTGCCAATAATGCTATCTAATAATATTATTCAAATAATGTGACGGCCCAAAAATTAGGTATACATCATCCATCTTGAGTCGCCAAATACATGGTACAGAATTCAAATACAACTTAATAATACAACTGTCGTGTACAATACGACAGAACATAAACTGTGAGTTTGAATACAAATATTGTCTTTTAGAGAGTATCCATACTCAAAAGGAGTCCTCATTACAATTATTATCACACTATTACATAGAATAGTGAGGACTACTAATGCTATCATCTGGTCCATCACTCCGTTTCCCGACTCGTCCCAACTATATTCTCATTTCCTGAAGAGAACAGTGAAAGAAAGGGTGAGCTCAACTAGCCCAGTAAGAAATATTATGACTAAGATAATGCAGAATAAATTATCATTAGTCTTCAACAATGTTAAACTGATAAAATACAATAGACATCAAGTTTAACTGCAGCGGAACCAGCAATCCATTAAAAGAGTCAAGTAGAGAATAAAATCTACTATCTTTTATGATTTAAAAGATTTTTCATGACTTTTATCGCTGGGACTCAGCTTAATAAATAATCTACATCATCGAATCACCCCTGCACTACGGCCAAGGATATTCTTTAGTATCACGACCACGCATTATCCATGCACTACGGCTAAAGATAATCATGTTTTCATCAACGGTCCTGATCATGCCATAAAACAATTCATCTTTGCACTACGGCCAAAGAGAATCCATAGCCATAATCATACCAAAAACTGTCCATCAATGCACTACGGGCCAATGAGGACTTTTTCCACATCATTTGTAACATTACGGTCATGATTACACCAAATAATCCCTGGTCATAATCATACCAAGTCCATCTATACACTACAGGCCATAGATGACTTTCAACAAAATATAAACATGAGAATGATGACAATGATATAAGAATTCAATAAAACAAGTTCAAGAATTAATTTATCTAGGAACTGATAACATTCAAATTGTCAACATGATACTACTTTGTAGAGTAAAATTCAAGAATGCTCAGAAGAATATTTTCATGAAAAGATACTGGATGAAGCGCAAATATCAAGGATATTCCACTAATTTCATGGAGTTTATAAGTCAAAACTTTAACCAACTGAGTATAATAAAGAATGGAATAACAAAAGAAATCACCATGTATATGGTACTTCGCATAGACAGGTTATTCCAACAGAATAATAATAACGGAACCAGGTCAGGCGAAATTCGCACCGACAGGATGTTCTAACAGAATAATATAGAATGGAATAACAACAGAAATCACCATGCATGCGGTACTTCGCATAGACAGGTTATTCCAACAGAATACTAAATAACGGAACCAGGTCAGGCGTAATACGCACCGACAGGATGTTCCAACAGAATAATAAAGACGAAACCAGGTCCGGCGTAAAACGCACAGACAGGATATTCCAACAGAATAATGAATAATGAAACCAAGTCCGGCGTAAAACGCACCGACAGGATATTCCAACAGAATAATAGTAAAGACGGAACTAGGTCCAACGTAAAACGCACAGACAGGATATTCCAACAGAATAATAATAAAGACGGAATAATAGAAGAATGTCACCAAGTATAGGGTAGTCCGCGTATACTGGTTATTCCAGCAGAATAATAAAGAATAGAATAACAGAAGTTCTCTTCATGAATACAAAAGAAATAACACCCCTTACGGGTACAACAAATAATATCCCTTACCGTAAAAGAAACTTGATGTCGGAGTAGTGAAGTAGCAGAATACTTTTCTTCTCTCTCTCTATAATTTCTCTCTCTAGAGTTTCAGTGAATTCGTAAGAAATAATGAAGGAATAAGCTTCTATTTATAGGAAAATAGAATGCATAGTAATTAATCCATGAACGGTCCAGATTGATTTACTTTAATCTGACGATCCATATTTAAAGCAAAATTTTTTAAATAAAATATAATATATTCTATTTATAGAATAACTTTAATAAAGTATTCTGTTTTATATAAAAAGATGTTTCTGTTTTATTACGTTAATAATACGAATAAAACAAAACTTCATTATCGCTAAATAATTCATATTATTAATTGACAATAATTGAATCAAACTGAGTGACTGATACATAAGCCTCAATAATCAATACCGTATGCTACTATGCAACCACATGTATTACTGTACTTTTACTACTGAGTAGTTCAACAGTATCAACGGTAAAACTTCCGCCGTTATTTTCATAAAATATTTTTGTCGTTTTCTCAATCCGACAATAATTTTGTTGTGGGGTCCACCAATTATTGTGCTGTCGTACGAATATTCCCCGACAAAAATAATATTCCCCGACCAATCGAATATAATACAACAACTTGCATACTTTATAAAATTTATAAATACTACCCACAACTATAACATCATCTCAAATTCACACCATAATATTTAAAAAAAATATTTCGAAAAAATTAAATCTTTATTCATAAAATCTGGGGTTACATAAATAATATGAATTATTGATCTGATAATGAGAAATACTGTGCAGTGACAATTATTGGACAATAATAATATAAAATATCAATGCAGCAATTATTGAATCAATAAAATAAAATATTGAACAGTAATTACTGTAACAATTATTAAGTAGTGCCTTCTTACGTAAGAATCAATAATTCAACAATACTGTGCAATATTGTGTGCTACTGTGCAACAACGCGTATTACTGTATTTTAACCACCAGGTATTCCAACAGTACTAACGGTAACGATCACACTGTTATTTAAAAAAACTCAAATTTGTCGTTTTCTTTATCCGACAGTTATTCTATTATGGGGCCCACAAATGGCTGCGCCATTGTACGAATATTCCCCGACAGAAAGAATATTCTACGACCAAACGAATATTCTCCGACAACATGAATATTTTATAACCACTTGCTTATTTTGCAAAATTTATAAATATTACTCATAACTATAACATTATATCAAATTTACTCCTTAATATTCAAAAATAATATTTTTAGAAAATTCATCTTTATTCATAAAAGTTGGGGTCTTACAAATATTGTGCAATGACAATTATTAAAACAACAATAATATAAGATATCAACGCAGCAATTATTGAATCAATAAAATAAAATATTGAACAGTAATTACTGTAACAATTATTGAGTAGTGCCTTCTTACGTAATAATCAATAATTCAAAAATACTGTCCAATACCGTGTGCTACTGTGCAACAACGCGTATTACTGTATTTTAACCACCAGGTATTCTAACAGTTAACGGTAAAACTTTTGCCGTTATTTTATAAAAAGATATTTTTGTCGTTTTCTCAATCCGACAATAATTTCGTTATGGGGTCCACCAATGATTGTGCCGTCGTACGAATATTCCCTGTTAAATCGAATATTTCCCGACCAATCGAATATTATATAACAACTTGCGTACTTTACAAAATTTATAAATATTACCCACAACTATAACATTATATCAAATTCACTCCATAATATTCAAAAATGATATTTATAGAAAATTCATCTTTATTCATAAAAGTTGAGGTCTTATAAGCAAAGGGTTGTAAATCTAAGAGATACATAAATCTAAGATTCTCAAGATTTTCCTACATTTGACCTACCTGATAAGAAAAATCTTATTCAACTACACACAATCAGTACCTCATCCACCAAACAGTCTAAAAGAAGAAGAATTGATAAGAAAAGGGGAAGAAAATACTTTTCAATCAAATCGAAAGTGGAAGTATCAGAAGCAAAGGGTTGTAAATCTAAAAGATTACCCAAAGGAATTTCTTGCTATGGTGTGCTTACAGATCGAATGCTCGCCGTGGTCTGGTTCTTCTTTGGGTCCGATACATGATGTTTATCCTTTGGGGCTGAGTCTTCTTCGCCGTTTACTCTAAACTAATTGAAGTAAACCAAGGTTGTAAAGTAAGATGTTTGTTTTCAAAAGTCCAAGGCTTATCAGATCTATAATCTTATTAGATCGATTCGATTTTAAATCCAATAAAAATAGGAGGAGAGGATTTTACCGACTGAAAATGCTTTGGGTTATGAGATTCTAAGATTCTTTTGCGCGGCAATGTTGATGATTGTTCTATCCCCATCTGTTCAATCATTTTCGCCGGCTGAAGCCATTAGATCCTCTCATCTCGACGGCTACCTCCGATTTCCCAATCAGATTCCGGCCGTCGACTCCCCTCTCTTGTTCACGTTGCAATTACTCTCGATGTTGAGTATCGCCGTGGCTCAATTGCCGCTGTTCACTCGACTTTACAGCATTCAATGTGTCCTAAGAACATATACTAATTAGGGGATTGTATTTAGGGTTTTTACAACTTAAGTTGTTGTGTGAAGGGTATTCTTGTCGAGGGTAATATGGAGTACTAAATAGAATGGACAGGTGTTGTAATTGTAGAATGACAGATGTCAATTTATTGTGTCATGTACTGTGATTTAATATATATAATAAATTATGCTCCCAACTATTTTTGCATGTTTATTGATTTGTATAACACAAGCTTAATTACCGGTTTGCACGGATAAATTTATAAACAACTTATTACTAATATTTTTGATAAAATTTGATATTAATAATTTTATTAATTTTAATTTAATAAATTAAATCAAATATAGCTGAAGGTTGGTATGCGGAATCTAACTTTTTTTATTCGGCACCTTAATAAATTTTTGTTTTATTTGAATTTTAGTTTCGGCTATTCCAACCTATTTGCTAAATAAATTTTTGTTACTTTAAATTTAATTTCATTTTAACCATCATATAAGTTTAAAATTAAAAAAAAAAAAAAAGATTCATCTCTCTCAAGCAAGGCAAGGACTAAATAAACAACGTATTGAAAATGCCGAAATAATTTTAGAGTTTAGATAGTGGTACTGGGCTAAGAATAGGCCCAATTCTTTTGAAAGTTTTAATTACATTTTACCCAAGGAATATCATGTATAGAATTTTAAGCAAACTTAATATATGCATAAAAAAATTTAATAGAAAATTACTAATTTATTTCTACTATTCAAGTACATATGTTCTAATTAATATGCATATTAAAGACTTTTATGTTCAGCTTAAATTGGGCAATGGAATTAGTGAAGGAATTAAATTAATAAAGGACAGTGAAATAATTCATTCTATTTCTGCTCATAAATGAATTCTTTTTATATAACCGAGAAATGGTAATATATAGTTTTTTTTTCATTTCATAGGAATTAGTTATTCTTAATATTCATTCATGCAACCCAAAGAGTAGTAAGAAAATATTAAAACTAAACCCCAGCAGTTGGCGCAGTGGTTCAATTGACGCCCCGGGACGAGCCGTAGACTCGCGTCCTGGGATCGAATGTCAAGGTCAGAAATAATTCACGGGGCCACAAGGATGCGGACGTAAGTCCGTATGAAAAGATTGACCCGGATTCGTGAAAATTAGTTTGACTACGATTGGAAAACTCCCGATTGTCAAAAAAAAATATGAAACTTAAAATTTGTACTCACCAAAAGCACTGTTAGAGCTAGAGGGTCACCAAATCCTAAAATATTTTTATATTCATCAATTTGAAAGTACTTATAATTACTCTACCAATTCTTACTACCTACCATGCATGTGTGACAGTATGATAAGAATCTCGAAAACACAGTATGATGAGGAATTAAATAGAAGAAAAAAAGAAGAAATTTAATCTCCAAGAAATCCATCCTCCAGTTAGTCGTTCTTGAAGTTATGCAAGCATGTGTGTACAGCTCATATGACTTCCCACTTCTTTACATGCATGGTAGCTCTCTGAGCCTGCAGAATCAACATAAATAAATATTTCAATGAAATTGGATTTAATACACTCCTGATTCATCAAATATTATAAGTAATACTCCTCCTAATTGTAAAGAAATAGAAAGAAAAAAGAAATAACACAAATTAAAGATCGAGCTAGAAGGAGCGAGGCAATGGTGACGAATTCTTATCACCTCTTTTTCCCAGTCACATCGAATGGTAATGGCAGCTAATATCAATGTTTGAATGAATGTTCCACCGAATATCATTCCAGCCCAGATACCCTAAAATCATGTAACAAAATTTATTAATTGGGTGGAAAGATGATATATTTATTTATGGAGTAATTAATTTGGGAATTGGATCAAACGAGAGATAGAAAAAAAGAAAAAGGGAAAAATTTAAATCATGTATTTTCTGATTTTGTGACTAACAATATATATATATATATATATATATATATATATATATATATATATATATATACCATAACTCCTTGGTGGAAAATCCATCCCATGGCAACTCCAAGCGGGACCCCAATGAGATAGTAGGAACCTAGATTTATGTATGCCACATAAGATTGCCATCCAGATCCAACAGCAACCCCTACATAAGTAATCACAACACCTTATATATTTCAAATATACAAATCAAAAACCATTAATTTTATGTCCAAATTAGATAAATATTTTCTTCGAGTCACGTGATAATTAAAAAAAGGCGTGCATATCAAGAAGAAATAGGAATAATTTTGCAAAGTCATGTCATTTTTTTTGTTAATAATAAATAAAAATGACTGTAATTTTTAGATTGACCGAGTACGTACGTACATTGGTGCATGATATGAAAAGTGAGTATTATTTACCTGAAAGAACTGGTTGAACACTATTGAGGAGAACGGTGAATGCTAAGAGAATAGAGAGCTTGTTTACAGCCTCCAAGACTTGTTCGCTGGATGAGAATATTAAGGCCAGTTCATTGTGAAAAAACATAATGAGGAGCCAGAAGAAGAGGCCGATGATTGTAGACGTGGAAACTGCGACAATGGTAGCAAACTTGGCACCCTTTCCATTGCCTGCTCCGAGCTCGTTCGCAACCCTTACTCTGTTTTATTTTGTCATCACAACCATTAAATATAGAGATCAATATTAATTACACTCTACCAAAAAAATTAAATTAAATTAAAAGTGAGTTGTAAATGTGCAGTAGCTTTTAGAAAAAAATTAGACTTGATTTTGTGATGCAAAAAATCATTGAAGAAATCAACGAAATTATACCTTAAATGTGTTGTTTGTCAGTTGTCACAAATGATAATGTGTATTAATTATTTCTTATTTTATCAAAACCACTTTGATTCACACAGGTGAAAATCATTGTGCACTTGCATTCAAAATTGTTCGCATACCATGGGAAATATATATGGTACGTACCAAATGCCATTAAAGTTGTTCAAATCCCATTCCCAGGTGCTAGCTGGAAAGGTCCCCAAAGTACATCCAGGCCATAATTATTAAATCAGAAGTCGACAATATCAGAAACATGCAAAGAAGGGCAAAACTGGACTGTTTCATTTGATGATATAATATGCTTGCTAGAGCACCCCTAATTATGCATATAACAAACTGCTCCTATTTGGCAAAATCCATTATTTGGACCAAAAAGAAACTAATTATGAAAATCTTAAAAAGGTGTTTTTTATCTGAAGAAACACAATAATAATATATATCCTCAAAAGTAAGAAAGAAAAAAAACACACAAATTTTGTGGAAGAAATTAAGGGTTTACCCAGTTCCAGCAAAGAAGGCAAGAGGTATCATAAGCTCCCACCCATTGATAGACATGCTGCATAAAGGGACAAAACTTAAAAATGAAATAACCAATACATACAAATAATCCAGTCACGAGTTCTTGGACATTTTGAAACTGAAATACTAGTAGTACTACAAAAATAAGTTGTGTTTTTTTTTTTCTAGTCAAGTTGTTTAATTTAATATAAATAATTTCAGAACAGCAACAACCTTTCACCATCTAATACTAAATATATAAATATTATTTAATTTGTAACATCCAGATTAAGATATTCGGAAATACCAGCATAATGTTAAGTTCATTAGGGTTTTGCAACCCCATCTGACGTATATAAAACCAGATAGGGTTTAAAATCTGAATATTTATACTATCTGACGTATATAAAACAAGAAATTTAAAATCTGATGGTAAAAGTAATTAATAAGGTTAGCTGCTGACCATATTGACAAAGCATCCACTGCTATTTCTGCATTCTTCAAGTTCCCGGTCATCACTATCAATATTCTGTAGTACCAATTTTCCAAACTTTTTCATAAGAAAAGAAGAAGAAACACCATCAGATTGAAATTAAGAAAAAAAAGTCCTTCAACCCAATTAAACCACAAGCTGATCTGATACAATAATATTGAAACATTTTCTTCAGATTTAAAATGATGGAGAACAATAGAGTTATACTTACCAAAGCATGACCCCAGAAGCAGCAGAGAGTTTAACAAACTCCCAAATACCAGAAAAGGCTTCAACCGTAAAGCCGGTCCAAGAAAGAGGACAACCACCGCAAACAGTGTAAATAAATAAGGCGATCGGAATAATACACCAAGAAATATTCATACTAAGAGCAGTCCCAATCACTCCAAGCTCAAACTTATATACAATAAACCACGTGCAAATCACGTGCAGAACCAGAGCCCCCAGAGCCACCCAAGCAATGGCGGCATTCTTGAGCTGGCTTTGCAAGAATCTTTGTAGGGGGAACTGAAAGGCAAAGCTGAAGTGAATTGGAATCAAACACATGGATACCACCCCAGATAGCTCTGCTACATCCTCAGGCTGCCCCAATAGCTTCAAAATTGGGGTGGCGAATAGAAACAGCGGCAAAAGGAGTACGCAACAAATGAACAAAACAATCCAAGAACGTTGTAAATATACACCCAACATGCGGTAATTCTTGGCTCCATATGCTTGCCCACATAGTGTTTCTAAAGCACTTGCCATTCCCAACTGAAAATTAAGTTGGACATAAACATGTTTGACTAAATATGCAACTAAATATGTTTTAAGTGAAAATTAAGGAAAAAATGCTAATTGCACGCTCAATTAAATATGTTTCAAGTGACTAAACTACCTAAAGTCAAATATATTTTGACATATTTGAAGTGTGCAGCTATATATCAGTATAAGCTGTACAAATATATATATATCAATGTCTAATGAAAATGAGCATTTATAAATTAATTGGAGAACATGCTAGTACCATCAGGCCAAAGTCGAAACCAAGAACGACATTAGTGGCAATTGAGATAGCGGCGAGATCAAGATCGCCAAGGTGGCCGGCAAAGGCTTGAGTAATCACAAGCATGGAGAAGTTGGCTAAGCGGCTGAAAATAGCCGGGCCGGCAATTTGCCATAACTTCTTAGATTCGATCCAAAACTTCTCTTTAAAACTAATTTCTTCATCATCTCCATACTTGGATTCTACGGTTGAAGATGCATAATCTAATAAGGGTACTCTTGATTCCTCTACCACTACTCTACCATTACTAGACATTTTTTCCGGGTCTCTCTCTTTCTCTCTCCTTTCTTCACTAATTTTGGCAGTACAACGGAGAGAAGAGACGTAAAAAGATGAGACTAAATGGAGCTATAAATAATTTTCGGGAATTGATATTCACGTGTATTTTTAATATCTTTGCATGATCTTCTATACAGTGGGTCCCATCTTCATATGAAAAATAATCATGTGAAAATATCAAAAACATACGTAAAAATAGTGTCCCATTCACTTAACAGGAAAAATAGAGACTAGAATACAGATATACATAGAATTCATTAATTATTTTTGATATATATTATTCCCTTTATTCCTTTTAATTTGTCTTTATAGAGAGTAAAATTAATTTTTTTTATTTGTTGTTTATAATTTTCAAAAAGAATATTAATGACTTAATTTATTATATCATTCATATATACATTAAATATTAATTTGTTTTTCTTTTATCTTCTCTGATAAATTTTGACATATGATATTGAGATTTTATATATGATGGGACAAAATATTACTTATATTTTTTTTTTAAACGTTAATTAAAAGGAAACAGATGAAGTATTTTGTATTTGTAATATTACAAATAGCGTTAATACTTCTTTTCTTTTTAATTTCGTTCTCATTTTAGAAGGTTCAGGCAATCCACATACTATAATTATTGAGGTAGCTATAATTTTAGAACATATGGTTGTATTTTGTTCAACCATTGAGCTGCCAAGTCCTCCACGTTTCTGCAAATGACAGGATAAAGAGGCGGTATTTTTAATTATAAAAAGACAATATTTGCCATCGTTTTGGACCTGTTGTTGAACTCGATTGGATGTATCAATTTGGAAAGCTCGTGTGTGTGTGTGTGTATATATATATATATATATAAATTAATTATGTATTTATTTTTTTTGAAGAGGGCGAATGTTACGGATCTCTGGGTTTGAAATTAAATGAAATCTCAGATGCGGTATTATAGGTTAATAATATCATATATGATTAAGATTGAGACATTTAAATTATTAAATTTCAGGGCTAATACGTGTTATGCGAATTTATATATTTATTTATTGGGCTTGACACTGTATATGTTACTATTTTAGAACTTTATTACCTATTTTGGCTTCTATTTTATCCGTCCTACGATAAAAGTTCTTATTATTATTTTGGGTAGTCTCATATTAAATGTCCACTTTCCTTTAATAACCAAATTTTTACACATTTTTTCCTATTATACCCGTAATATTAAATATCTCATACTTTTCTTATTCTAATTCTTTCTCCATATTTAATAAGTATGAAGAGAGAATATTTTGAATTGAATAGTTAGAAAGTTACTCTATCAGCTATATTGAAAATAATTAATGACATATTACTCCTCCATCCCATTATATCTGACGTTCTAGAGAGTTTTTTTCTTCCCAAAATATTTGACGTTTTACAAAACTAAGAATATTTTGCCTACTTATTTCTCTTTCTACCCTTCCTTCTCCACCACCATTAACGACTATTTTCTGTTTTCAAAAAACAGTTCAAATTATATTCTTTAATTAGGAGAGAAAATTAGGAGAGAGTGTGAAATCAAGTTTGGTGTTAATGAATAATTAAATGAGATTAAAATATTAATTAAGGATAAAATAGTAAAATTACATCTATTCTTAATTTATGTGAAAATATCTAAAACGTCAGATATAATGGGATAGAGGGAGTATTATGGACAATTTTGTCATTTCATTCCTCTTCTTAATATGCGTAAAAAGTCCACCATGACTTTTATTCTGGGACGGAGGAAGTAGATGACTACTTGGTACACTGGTATGACTCTAATTTCTCACTTAGACCCTTCCTCTCTTAGGTTAGGATAAATTATTTTAATAAATTATGACATTAAAAAAATAAATCTTAAGATGTTTTGAATATTTGATCTAGTTATTGATCAATACTCCCTCTGTCCCTATTTAAATGACATTTTAGAGATAGACACAAGAATTAAGACAATGATTAGAAAGCATTAAATATAGTACTCAATTGTCTATAATACCCTTAAATCATTAATTTATCATAGCACAAGAGTTTAAAGTACCAAAAAAATAGGTAGAATAATGAGGGATAATTTTGGAAAAATTGTCATTAATTCTTCTAGATTTGAACAAACGTCAATTAATTAGAGACAAATAAAAAAATTTAAAACGTCATTTAAATAGGGACGGAGATAGTACAATGTTAACACGTAAATAAAAAGATCATCTCTCAATATACGTGTCGATATTATATTAATTAATTTATTAAAGTTAAGTTTATGTTAATATGTGCCATCAAAACTATTTAATGAGTTCAGAGTGAATTGTTTAAGGTAGACATTGATTTGATTATGATGGATGGAAGACCACAAAAGAAAAACGAGGTTGACGGAATTGTCCTTCCCAATTTATTAATCACGTAAGGAAGTACGAAAGCATCTTGTCATCGTAATCCCACAAAACTTTGGGTGCCAAAATTCATACGTCTTCGTCTCCGGACTTAGTGCAAGGTCTAGTTTTTATTCACTTCTGTCTTCTTATAATACTAATATTACTTTTTTCTTTTTAAAGTTAAATTTAATACTCCCTCCGTCTTAAATTATTTATTTTTTTAGAGTTTTACACACATATCAATATGTATGATAAAAATATTAAAATACTCTTATGTGCTGACTTTTTTATTTTCTGCGCATGAATCCTTATTGGTAGAAATATGAAAAGATGCTTAAAAAAGAGGAGAGACATGAATAAGAGTAATGACTATCATTAATTAGGGTAAAGGGGTAAACTTGAAAAACAAAGAGAAAAAATGCATTGAAATCTTAAAAAACCAGATATTGTGGGATAATTTTTTTTTGCTAAAACAGCAGATAATTTGGGACGGAGGGAGTACATATTTATTCTTAATACTAATTTATTTATTTCATTTAAATAAAATGTAAGTTTTATATGGGGATAAATCCATTTTTGGTACCAGTACTGGGACCCGACTTACAATTTGGTACCCGAAGTGAAAAAAGTTATAAATTGGTGATTGTACTCAAAAAATGTTACACTTCGTTAAACATTAGGGACACGACTTATAATTTGGTACCCGAAGTGAAAAAAGTTACAAACTGGTGATTGTACTCAAAAATTTTTGTCATCTGGTGCTTGTACTTTCCAATTTTTAAATAATCGTGAAAATTGATCTAACGGGATAGACAAACATATAGAGAAAGAAGCGAAGTCGACGCGAATAAGATCCTCGATGTTTTGTTCCATCTTTTCTTGCCTCCCACATTCGCACCATTGCTCCACAGTGGCACCGACTTGAGAACTCTGGTGTAATCTATTCATTTTTGTTGCATGACTACAATCTTCTTCCCCAATTTCATTTACGATTTCACTCCAAGACGAGCTCATTTTTTCAATTAAACACTGAAAACCTTTTTAATAAATATATGAGAACCAGTAATCAATAGAGAATCGAGAAAAAAAGAATGAGAGAAGAAGAAGGACAGAAGAAGAGAACCCTAATTTTTAAACAGAATAAAGATAAAACCCTACTGTTTAACGGAGTGCAACATTTTTCGAGTACAATCACCAGTTTATAATTTTTTTCACTTCGGGTACCAAATTGTAAGTCGTGTCCCTAATATTTAACGGAGTGTAACATTTTTCGAGTACAATCACCAGTTTGTAACTTTTTTCACTTCGAGTATCAAATTGTAAGTCGTGTCCCAGTACAGGTATCAAAAGTTGATTTATCCCGTCTTCTATGTGACGCCCCCAAAATAGGTATAGATCGCCCATTCTGAGTCGCCAAATACATGGTACAAAATACAAATATAATTTAATTATACAACATGAGCTGATAGTTTTTACACAAATATTGTCTAGTAGACAGTATTCAAACTCAAATGGAGTCCTCATTACAATTATTATCACACTATTTTATAAAATAGTGAGGACTACTACAACCACCATCTCGGACCGTCACTCCATTCTCTGAGTACTAGTCTCGGCTACGTTCTCATTTCTTGAAGAGAACAATGAAAGCTCAACTAGCCCAGTAACAAATATTATGACTAAGATAATGCAAAATAAATTATCGTTAGCCTTTAACAGTGTTAAACTGATAAAATACAATAAACATCAAGTTTAACTGCAGCGGAACAAGCAATCCATTAGAAGAATCAAGTAGAACATTGTAAGACCCCAACTTATTATAAATGAAATTGAATTTCTCTATTTATTATTTTAAAATAGTAAGGGTTGCATTGATTAATGTGATTAGTTATGGGTAAAATGCGCAAATAGTTCAAATAAGCAAGCGTTATAAAATATTCATTATTGTCGGAAAATATTCGTTTGGTCGGGGAATATTCTTACTGTCGGGGAATATTCGTACGACGGCGCAGCCTTGTGTGGGCCCCATAACGAAAAGCGATTGGATGAAGAAAACGACAAGTATAAGTTGTTTATAAATAACGGTGTAGTTGTTACCGTTAATACTGTTGGAATACTCGGTGGTTAAAACACAGTAATACGCGTTGTTGCACAGTAGCACACGGTATTGCAACAATTATTGATTCTTACGTAAGAAGTCACTACTCAATAATTGTTACAGTAATTACTGTTCAATATTTTATTTTATTGATTCAATAGTCCTAAATGGTGATATAACTGAATATACTTGTCTGTAGTGCAAAGATGAACGATTACATAAAGAATATCTTTGACCCGTAGTGTAAAGATGAACAGGTGTTTAGATGAACATGACCAACTGATGAATATCTTTGGCTTGTAGTGGAAAGATGAACATTTGATTCCAGATATATATATTGATTGATGTTACAGGGATAAAATATCGATGATGGACTTTTAAATTCATAGATGATAGTAGATTTCATTCTCTACTTAACTCTTCTAATGAATTATTATTTCCGTTGCGAATATTGATTTAAAATTTGTTGTCTATTGTATTCTATTATATTTTTTCATGTTGATGACTAATGATAATTTGTTCAATATTATCTTAGTCATAATATTATTTATTGGGCTAGTTGAGCTCACCCTTTTCTTTTTTATTCTATTTTTCTTCTCAGGAGGCGAGAAAAACAGTGTTAAAAAATCTTTTAAATCATAAAAGATAGTAGAGTTTATTTTCTACTTGACTCTTTTAATGGATTGATTGTTCCGCTGCAGTTAAACTTGATGTCTATTATATTTTATCAGTTTAACATTGTTGAAGGCTAATGATAATTTATTCTGCATTATCTTAGTCATAATATTTCTTACTGGGCTAGTTGAGCTCACGCTTTCTTTCACTTTTCTCTTCAGGAAATGAGAACGTAGCTGGGGCAAGTCGGGGAACGGAGTGATGGTCCGAATGATAGTATTAGTTAGTAGTCCTCACTATTCTATGTAATAGTGTGTTAATAAATGTAATGAGGACTCCTTTTGAGTATGGGTACTCTCTAGTAGACAATATTTGTATTCAAACTCACAGTTTATATTTTGTCATATTGTACACGACAGTTGTATTATTAAGTTGTATTTGAATTCTGTACCATGTATCTGACGACCCAAGATGGGTGATGTATACCTAATTTTGGGGGCGTCACATAGTGCCTCCAGATCTTTAGCGCGAAAACGACTGCTGCCAACTCTAGATCATGAGTAGGGTAATTCATCTCATATTCTTTGAGTTGTCGCGAGTCATAAGCTATGACCTTCTCATGTTGCATGAGAACACATCCTAACCCTTTGTTCGAAGCATCGCTGTAGATAACAAATCCATCCGAACCAGATGGTATTGTCAGAACAGGTGCCGAAATGTGTCTCCTCTTAAGCTCTTGAAAACTCTTCTCGCATTACTCGCTCCATACGAATTTTGTATCTTTTCGAGTCAGCTGAGTTAACGGAGTAGCGATTCGAGAAAATTCTTCCACAAATCCCCGATAATAATCAGTTAAACCCAAAAAGCTACTTACTTCGGTCACCGACTTCGGTTGCTTCCAACTTTGTATTGCTTCAATCTTTGCTGAGTCAACAGATACTCCATGTTTTGACATCACGTGCCCAAGGAAAGCTACTTCTTCAAGCCAGAACTCGTATTTCTTTAACTTAGCATATAACTTGTTTTCACGAAGCCTTTGGAGTACTAGCTTCAAATGGTGCTCATGATCTTCACGACTTTTGGAATATATGAGGATGTCATCAATAAAGACAACAACGAACTGATCTAAATATTTCTTGAATACTCGGTTCAGCATATCCATGAAAGCCGCAGGAGCATTAGTCAATCCAAAAGACATGACTAAGAATTTATAATGCCCGTACCGAGTTCTAAAGGCAGTCTTCAGAATATCCTCAGTTCTAATCTTCAATTGATCATATCCAGAACGAAGATCGATCTTTGAAAAGAATTGTGCTCCTTGTAACTGGTCAAACAGGTCATCAATACGAGGTAGCGGATACCTATTCTTGATGGTGACATGGTTCAATTCTTGATAGTCAATACAAGATGTACTAGGACGAATGAAACTGATGTCCAACAACTCCTGTAGTTGAACCTTTAACTCCTAAAGTTCAATAGGAGCCATTCGATATGGGATTTTAGAAATGGGCTTTGTACCAGGTTCAAGGTCAATAAAGAATTCAACTTCACGTTCTGGGAGTAGACCGGGAAGTTCTTCAGGAAATATGTCAGGAAAGTCACTAACAATAGGAATATTATTCAAATCTGACGTGTTCAAATCCATAACATGGGCTAAGAAAGTTTGACATCCGTTTTTTAATAAACGAATGACTTTATGGCTTGATATAACAGTGATTGATTTTAGTGGTTTAGTTGCTTGAATTCGAATAACAGGTTGATTAGGAATATGAAAACTAACAACCTTACGAAAATAATCAAATTTGGCATGATGAGTAGTTAGCCAATCAATCCCTAAAATCGCGTCAAATGCAAGTATCTTTAAAGAGATAAGGTCAACAGGTAATGTGATGGTGCCAACTTTGATCAAACAAGATTTATAAATAGTGGATGTAATGAAAGTTTCTCCTAATGGAGTCTCCACAGATAAGTCAAAGTCTAATTTCCTGGGAGTCAAGTTTAAACGTTGAGCACAAGCAGGAGAGATAAATGAATGGGTAGCACCGGTATCTAGTAAGGTATAAACTTCGTAAGAATTTATGATTAGCTTACTCGTGATCACCTCGTTTGGGTTCCTTGCACTTTGACCAGTCACGACAAACGCTCTTCCAGGAACCGCTGACTTTGACTTTTCTGGGATAGCCTTTTGAGTCACCATCCCTGCTGGACTTGGTTTTGCAATAATACAATCTCGAGCGATATGTCCTTCCTTTTCATAATTATAACATACCTCGAACTGTTGTGGACAGTTTGGGCTGATGTGTCCCTCTTTTCTACATTTATAGCATACGACCGGCGGTCGTTCTCCTCCCTTAGAAACAGTTGCTGCTGGTGCTGACGTATTCACATTATCATTGTTGAATCTCCTCTTTTTAAAATCTCCCCCCGACTCGCTTCTTCTATTTTTGTGGCCACGAATACCACCAGAGTAGTTACCGCTTTTGTCCGTGTTTTTCTTTCCCCGCTGGTTATCGTTGCTTCGATGACAGCTGCCACTGGTATGACCCTAGTTGTGGTCCCACGGTTGAACGTACTCGTTATCTCGCTCTAATAATTGAGCCCTGTTGATAACATCTGAATATAGAGAAAATTTATGAGAAATGAGATACTGACGTATGTCGGGTTTCAAACCTCTCAGAAACATCCGTGTCATACGTTCCTCATTCTCTACCAAATGAGGTGCAAACCTGGATAAATCCGCGAACTTCGCCTCGTACTGGGAAACCGTCATGTTGTTCTGCTCCAGTCTAATAAACTCCACCTCCTTCATATGACGAATACTTTCAGGAAAGTACTTGTCATTGAACAGTTTCAAAAATATCTCCCAAGATATGTTGAGTGCGGCTGGATGGGTACGCTTCACAGATTTCCACCAGTAATCTGCCTTATTACGGAACATAAAGGTGGCGAATGGAACCTTCTATTCCTCCGTGCATCCCAATATATCGAATATCTTGGTAATTTGCTTGACCCACGTTTCTGCCTTAATCAGATCCGACTTTCTCCAGAATTCTGGTGGTCCCAACTCTTTGAACTGTTTGGCTGTGACTAGCTGTGTGTTGCCATTGTTTCTACCTGTATTTCGAACAGGTGTCTCCCTCGTCTGGTTTTGCATAAACCGCAAAAAGCTTCTAAACATCTAATCATTCATCGTCTGCTCAGTGGTGTTGTTTACAAGAGGAACATTGCTGGCATGTTGCACGTTCTCCTCATTGGTGAGTAAAGGTGTCTCCACGGTCTCGTTTACTCCACTGCTAACATTCTCAGTTGTCATTCTTAAATACTGCCATAAAACAAGGGTTAATTAAAGAAATTGACATGCAACATAATAACCCTATACTCTGACCAACCAACAAATAAGCTTAAGTAGGACACACTAGCGAAGGATCTACTCGTCTCTCCCCTCCTAGTTCTATTCACTTAAAACTATAAAGTTGTAGAGAATTGAATTTTCTATGGAATGGACATAAAATTTAATTTTTTTTTTGATAAAATGGCTATTTATTATGAATTATTAAAGTTCCGGATTAATTGATTATTATTTTTTTTGGAGTTTTAAATGACTTTTATATGAAAAACATTTTTGTTGTTATTATTGAGTGGATGGCTGATGTTTGGATTCAATTAGTGTGCGTAGGAAGTTTTAGAAAAATATCGAATCACCCTGCACTACGGCCAAGGATATTCATGTATTCATTAATGGTCATGATCATGCCAACAACTGTCCATCAATGCACTACGGGCCAATGAAGACTTTTACCACATCATTTGTAACATTACGGTCATGATTATACCGAATAATCCCTGGTCATAATCATACCAAGTCCATCTATGCACTACAGGCCACAGATGACTTTCAACATTTTATAAACATGAGGATGATGACAATGATATAAGAATTCAATAAAACAAGTTCAAGAATTATTTTATCCAAGAATTAACAACGTCCAAATTGTCAACATGATACTGCTTTGTGGAGTAAAATTCAAGAATACTTAGAAGAATATTTTCATAAAAAGATACTGGATGAACCGCAATTATCAAGGATATTCCACTAATTTTATGGAGTATAGAAGTCAAAATTTAACCAACTAAGTATAATAAAGAATGTAATAACAAAAGAAATCACCCGACATGCGATAGACCGCACAGACAGGTTATTTCAACAGAATAATAAATAATGGAACCAAGTCCGGCGTAAACGCACAGACAGGATATTTCGACAGAATAATAAATAATGGAACCAGGTCCGGTGTAAAACACACAGACAGGATGTTCCAACAGAATAATAATAAAAATGGAACTAGGTCCGGTGTAAAACACACAGACAGGATGTTCCAACAGAATAATAGAAGAATGTCACCAAGTATAGGGTAGACCGCGTATACAGGTTATTCCAACAGAATAATAAGAAATGAAATAACAACAGTTCTCTTCATGAATAAGAAAGAATAACACCCCTTACTGTTTTAAAGAAGAACTGAAATAAGGAAGTAGTTAAGTAGCAGAATACTTTTTTTTCTCTCTATAGTTTCTCTCTATAGTTTCTCTCTCTAGAGTTCACTGAATTCGTAAAAAATAATGAAGGAATGAGCTGCTATTTATAGAAAAATAGAATGCATAGTAACTAATCCATGAACGGTCCAGATTGATTACTTTAATCTGACGGTCCATATTTAAAGAAAAATCTTTTAAATAAAATATAATATATTCTATTTATAGAATAACTTTAATAAAGTATTCTGTTTTATATAAAAAGATGTTTCTGTTTTATTACGTTAATAATACGAATAAAACAAAACTTCATTATCGCTAAATAATTCAAATTATTAACTGACAATAATTGAATCAAACTGAGTGACTTCTCACATAAGTATTAATAATCAATACCGTGTGTTACTATGCAACCACACGTATTACTGTACTTTTACTACCGAGTAGTTCAACAGTAACAATGGTAAAACTTCCGCCGTTATTTTTAATAAAATATTTTTGTCGTTTTCTCAATCCGACAATAATTCCGTTAGTACTAAACCAGAAGTACCTGCATCCTGAAACGTAAACTTTTGAGGTAGACCCTCCGATATTGGTAAACTCCGAGTAACCTAAATCCGTGATCCCGACCTGGTTGGTACGTCGAATAGTCATACGTACCAACTCCGGCCCCAACAACGTTGCTTCACCCACCTCATCCCAGCATACTGGAGAACGATATTTTCTTACATACAATACTTCGAATGGAGCCATGCCAATACTTGTTTGATAACTGTTGTTGTAGGAAAACTCCACCAATGGTAAGAACTTGTCCCAACTTCCCTTAAAATCAAGGACACAGAGTCTTAATAGATCTTCAAGAGTTTGAATAGTCCTCTCTGATTATCCGTCCGTCTGAGGATGATATGCTGAACTAAATCGTAAATCCGTGCCCATAGCTTTTTGTAAACTAACCCAAAATCGTGAAGTGAATCTTGGGTCTCGGTCAGAAACTATGGATACTAGCATACCATATAGTCTTACAATCTCGTTTATGTACATACGAGCAAGACGTTCAAGTGTATAAGTTTCTCGTATCGGTAAGAAATGAGCAGACTTGGTCAATCTATCAACAATGACCCAAATCGCATCAATACCTTGAGAAACCCTAGGAAGACCGGTAATGAAATCCATGGTAATGTGCTCCCACTTCCATTCTGGAATTTTAAGTGGTTGCAATGGACCTTTTGGTACTTGATGCTCCGCTTTGACTCGTTGACAAGTTAGATACCTTGAGATAAACAGCGCTATCTCTCTCTTCATATTACTCCACCAAAATGTATGACGAAGATCATGATACATTTTGGTACTTCCAGGATGGATTGCAAACGGTGTGTTGTGCGCTTCCATCATAATTTCATACTTTAAATCAGGGTTGTTAGGAACACAAAGTCTGGAGTTGACTCGAAGTATTCCTTCTTCATCGATTCTTGCTTCCGGCATAGTACCTTCTTGCACTTTCTTCCTCATACGCATCAGCTCCAGGTCTGTAGGTTGAGCAGCTTTAACTTTATCGATTAAAGTCGGTTCTACTCATATATTCGCCATCATCACATGGGTCCCTGGAGTCTTTAACTCTATCTCCATCCTTTGCAAATCACACAAAATGGGCCTTTGTGTTGACAATATCGCACTCGTACTTGCATATGATCTTCTACTCAATGCGTTAGCTACCACGTTCGCTTTTTCAGGATGGTATTGAATGGTATGATCATAATCTTTCAACAATTCAACCCAACGTCGTTGTCGCATGTTGAGTTCCTTTTGAGTGAAGAAATATTTGAGGCTTTTATGATCCGTAAAGATCTCCACCTTCTCCCCATACAAGTAATGCCTCCAAATTTTAAGTGTAAAGACAACAGCTGCCAACTCTAGATCATGAGTAGGATAATTCCTCTCATATTCTTTGAGTTGTCTTGATGCATAGGCTATGACTTTTCCATATTGCATGAGAACGCATCCCAACCCTTTGCTCGAAGCATCACTGTAGATGACAAATCCCTCCGAGCCAGATGGTATTGTTAGAACAGGTGCTGAAATGAGTCTCCTCTTGAGTTCTTGAAAACTCTTCTCACATTCTTCGCTCCAACCGAACTTTGTATCTTTCCGAGTCAGCTGAGTTAATGGAGTAGCGATTCGAGAAAATCCTTCCACGAATCTCCGATAATAACAAGCTAAACCAAGAAAGCTACGTACTTCGGTCACTGATTTAGGTTGCTCCCAGCTTTGAATAGCTTTAATCTTTGCCGGGTCAACAGATATTCCATGTCTTGATACCACGTGCCCAAGGAATGCTACTTTCTCAAGCCAGAACTCGCATTTCTTCAACTTGGCATAAAGCTTGTATTCACGAAGCTTTTGGAGTACCAGCCTCAAGTGTTGCTCATGATCTTCACGACTTTTGGAATAAATAAGGATGTCATCAATAAAGACGACCACAAAGTGATCCAAATATTCCTTGAATACCCGGTTCATCATATCCATGAAGGCAACAGGAGCATTAGTCAATCCAAAGGACATGACTAGGAATTCATAATGCCCGTACCGAGTTCTGAAAGCCGTCTTTGGAATATCCTCAGTTCTAACCTTCAGCTGATGATATCCAGAACGAAGATCGATCTTTGAAAAGAATTGTGCTCCTTGCAACTGGTCAAACAGGTCATCAATACGTGGCAATGGGTACCTATTTTTGATGGTGACATGATTCAACTCCCGATAATCAATACAAAGTCGCATACTTCCATCTTTCTTCTTCACGAATAGAACAGGAGTACCCCAAGGAGAAGTACTAGGACGAATAAAGCCAATGTCTAACAATTCCTGCAGTTGGATCTTTAACTCCTGAAGTTCAATAGGAGCCATTAGATATGGGGCTTTGGAAATGGGATTTGTACCGGGTTCAATGTCGATACAAAATTCAATTTCACACTCTGGGGGTAGGCCAGGAAGTTCTTCAGGGAATACGTCAGGGAATTTATTAACAATAGAAATATCATTCAAAACTGACGTATTTTTGTTTAGATCCGTGACATGAGCTAAGAAAGCTTGACATCCGTTTTTCAATAAATGAATAGTTTTATGGCTTGAGATGACAGCGATTGATTTTAATGGTTTGATTGCTTGAATTCGCATAATAGGTCGATTAGGAATATGAAAGCTAACAATCTTACGAAAATAATCAATTTTTGCATGATGAGTAGTTAACCAATCAATCCCTAGAATCACGTCAAATGCAAGTATTTTTAATGAAATAAGATCGACAGGTAATGTGTGGGTACCAACTTGAACCAAACAAGACTTATAAACCGTGGATGTAATGAAGGTTTCTCCCAATGGAGTTTCAACAGATAAGTCAAAGTCTAATTTCTCCGGAATCAAATTTAATCGATGAGCGCAAGTAGGAGAAATAAAAGAATGGGTAGAACCGGTATCAAATAAAGTATAGACTTCGTTAGAGTTTATGATAAGCTTACCCGTGATGACCTCATTCGGGTTCCTTGCTTTCTGGGAGGTCACAACAAACGCTCTCCCTTGCGCTATCGGTTTTGACTTTTCTGGGACGGCCTTTGGTGTCTCCATCTTGGCTGAACTTATTTTTGGTAAACGACAAAATCGAGCTAAATGACCTTCTCTTCCACAATTATAACATGTTTTAGACGGCATCGCGCAGTTTGGACTGATGTGCCCCTCCCCTCCGCATTTGAAACATATGATAGGTGGTCGTTCTCCTTCCTTAACAACGGGTGCTGGTGCTGACGTCTTTCCATCATTGTTGAATCTCCTCTTCTTGAAATGACCATTCTAATTGTTTTGGCCCTGATTACCACCGAAGTGGTTACCATTTTTAGCCTGTTGATTCCCTCCACGCTTGTTGTCACCGCTTCGATGACTGCTCTCACTGGTACTATCATTTTGCCGACTGCTCTCTTTTGGTTGCGTTGACTCGTTATCGCGCTCCACTAACTGAGCCCTATTCACAACATCTGAATACAAACACAGTTTATGAGAAATAAGATGTTGACGTATCTCAGGTTTCAAATCTCGCAAAAACATTCGCGTCATTCGCTCTTCATTATCCACCAAGTGGGACGCAAACCGGGATAACTCAGCAAATTTAGCCTCATACTGCGACACGGTCATATTATTCTGCTCCAATTTGATGAACTCCACCTCCTTCATGTGACGAACACTTTCGGGAAAGTATTTGTCATTGAACAGCTCTTGGAACTTCTCCCAAGACATCTTCAGTGCGGCAGGTTGAGTACGCTTAATCGATTCCCACCAGTAATCTGCCTCTCCTCGCAACATAAAGGCGACAAAGTGAACCTTTTGCTCCTCGGAGCATCCCAAGACATCAAATATCTTGGTGATCTGCTTTATCCATGTTTCCGCTATAAGTGGTTTTGGCTCTCCCTTAAACTCCGGTGGTCCCAGCTCCTTGAACTTTTTAGCGGTGACCGTCTGAGAGTTTTCAGTGTTTCCACCTATATTTTGAACAGGAGCCGCTCTCGCCTACTGTTGCATGAACTACATAAAGCTTCTGAACATTCCATCATTAATCATTTGGTCAGTATTGTTGTTTGCATGAGGATTGTCGCCTTCCTGATGCACATTATCCCGATTATTGATAAGTGGTGAATCTACAGTCGTCTGTGCTCCATTGCTATTCTCAACATTCTCGGATGTCATTTTCAGATACTGCCACAAAATAAAAGTTAATTGATATGTCATATATTATCCTTATATTTTGACCGACCAATTAAATACCATGCAAATAAACTTAGGTAGGTCATACTAGCGAAGGAATTCCCCGTCTCTCCCCTCCTAGTTCTATTCTCACAACTTAGCCAGGGATCATATCCCTAAGCTTTGATACCAACTGTGACGCCCCCAAAATTAGGTGTACATCACCCATCTTGGGTCGTCAGATACATGGTACAGAATTCAAATACAACTTAATAATACAACTGTCGTGTACAATATGACAAAACATAAACTGTGGGTTTGAATACAAATATTGTCTACTTGAGAGTATCCATACTCAAAAGGAGTCCTCATTACATTTATTAACACACTATTACATAGAATAGTGAGGACTACTAACTAATACTATCATTCGGACCATCACTCCGTTTCCCGACTTGCCCCAGCTACGTTCTCATTTCCTGAAGAGAACAGTGAAAGAAAGGGTGAGCTCAACTAGCCCAGTAAGAAATATTATGACTAAGATAATGCAGAATAAATTATCATTAGCCTTCAACAATGTTAAACTGATAAAATATAATAGACATCAAGTTTAACTGCAGCGGAACAAGCAATCCATTAAAAGAGTCAAGTAGAAAATAAACTCTACTATCTTTTATGATTTAAAAGGTTTTTCAACACTGTTATCGCTGGGACTCAGCTTAATAAAATAATCCACATCATCGAATCACCCCTGCACTACGGCCAAGGATATTCGTGTATTCATTAATGGTCATGATCATGCCAACAACTGTCCATCAATGCACTACGGGCCAATGAGGACTTTTACCACATCATTTGTAACATTACGGTCATGATTATACCGAATAATTCCTGGTCATAATCATACCAAGTCCATCTATGCACTACAGGCCACAGATGACTTTTAACATTTTATAAACATGAGGATGATGACAATGATATAAGAATTCAATAAAACAAGTTCAAGAATTAATTTATCCAAGAATTAACAACGTCCAAATTATCAACATGATACTGCTTTGTGGAGTAAAATTCAAGAATACTTAGAAGAATATTTTCATGAAAAGATACTGGATGAACCGTAATTATCAAGGATATTCCACTAATTTCATGGAGTATAGAAGTCAAAACTTAACCAACTGAGTATAATAAAGAATGGAATAACAAAAGAAATCACCCGACATGCGATAGACCGCACAGACAGGTTATTCCAACAGAATAATAAATAATGGAACCAGGTCCGGCGTAAACGCACAGACAGGATATTTCGACAGAATAATAAATAATGGAACCAGGTCCGGTGTAAAACACACAGACAGGATGTTCCAACAGAATAATAACAAGACGGAACCAGGTCCGGTGTAAAACACACAGACAGGATGTTCCAACAGAATAATAATAAAAACGGAACCAGGTCCGGTGTAAAACACACAGACAGGATGTTCCAACAGAATAATAGAAGAATGTCACCAAGTATAGGGTAGACCGCGTATACAGGTTATTCCAACAGAATAATAAGAAATGGAATAACAACAGTTCTCTTCATGAATAAGAAAGAATAACACCCCTTACCGTTTTAAAGAAGAACTGAAATAAGGAAGTAGTTAAGTAGCAGAATATTTTTTTTTTCTCTCTCTATAGTTTCTCTCTATAGTTTCTCTCTCTAGAGTTCACTGAATTCGTAAGAAATAATGATGGAATGAGCTGCTATTTATAGAAAAATAGAATGCATAGTAACTAATCCATGAACGGTCCAGATTGATTACTTTAATCTGACTGTCCATATTTAAAGAAAAATCTTTTAAATAAAATATAATATATTCTATTTATAGAATAACTTTAATAAAGTATTCTGGTTTATATAAAAAGATGTTTCTGTTTTATTACGTTAATAATACGAATAAAACAAAACTTCATTATCGCTAAATAATTCATATTATTAACTGAAAATAATTGAATCAAACTGAGTGACTTCTCACATAAGCATTAATAATCAATACCGTGTGCTACTATACAACAACACGTATTACTGTACTTTTACTACCGAGTAGTTCAACAGTATCAATGGTAAAACTTCCGCCGTTATTTTTAATAAAATATTTTTGTCGTTTTCTCAATCCGACAATAATTCCATTGTGGGGTCCACCAATGATTGTGCCGTTGTACGAATATTCCCTATTAAAACGAATATTGCCCGACCAATCGAATATTATATAACAACTTGCGTACTTTGTAAAATTTATAAATATTACCCACAACTATAACATTATATCAAATTAACTCCATAATATTCAAAAATGATATTTATAGAAAATTCATCTTTATTTATAAAAGTTGGGGTCTTACACACTATCTATATGGGGAGAAAGTGAAGATATATTCGGATCATAAAAGCCTCAAATATTTTTTCACCCAAAAAGAACTCAACATGCGGCAACGACGATGGCTCGAACAGTTGAAAGACTACGACCATACTATCCAATATCATCCTGAAAAAGTAAATGTGGTAGCTGACACATTGAGTAGAAGATTATATGCGGGTAGGAGTGCAATGTTATTAACACAAGGCCCATTTTGTATGACTTGCAAAGGATGAAGATAGAGGTAAAGGCTCCAAGTACCCACATGATGATATCAAGCGTACGAGTAGAACCGACTTTAATCGATAAAGTTAAAGTTGCTCAAGCTACGTACATGGAGTTGATACGTATGAAGAAGATAGTGCAAGAAGGTGTTATTCCGGAAGCAAGAATTGATGAAGAAGGAATACTTCGAGTCAACTCCAGACTTTGTGTTCCTAACGATTCTGACTTGAGACATAGAATCATGATGGAGGCACACAACACACCATTTGCAATTCACCCTAGAAGTACCAAAATGTATCTTGATCTTTGACATACATTTTGGTGGAATAATATGGAGAGAGAGATCGCGAAGTTTATCTCGAGGTGTTTAACTTGTCAACGTGTAAAGGCGGAGCATCAAGTACTAAAGGGTCCATTGCAACCACTTGAGATTCCGAAATGAAAGTGGAAACACGTTACCATGGATTTCATTACGGGTCTTCCCAAGGTTTCTCAAGGCGTAGATGCGATTTGGGTTATTATTGATAGATTAACCAAGTCTGTTCATTTCTTGCCGATACGAGAGAGTTATTCCCTTGAACGTCTTGCTCTTATATATGTGAATGAGATTGTGAGGTTGCATGGCATGCCAGTATCCATAGTTTCGGATCGTGACCCAAGATTCACTTCACGATTTTGGGTTAGCTTGCAAAAAGCTTTGGGCACGGATTTACGATTCAGTTCGACATACCATTCTCAAACGGACGGACAATCAGAGAGGACTATTCAAACTCTTGAAGATCTATTAAGACTCTGTGTCTTAGACTTCAAAGGGAGTTGGGATAAGTATTTACCATTGGTGGAGTTCTCTTACAACAACAGTTATCAAGGAAGTATAGGTGTGGCTCTATTCGAAGCATTATATGGACGAAAGTGTCGCTTTCTAATATATTAGGATGAGGTGGGTGAAGCAACATTATTGGGACCAGAGTTGGTTCGTATGACTACGAAAAATATCTAAATGATTCGACAACGTATACAAACGGCACAAGATCGACAAAAGAGTTATGCAGACCTTCATCGAAAGGACATGGAATTTAGTATTGGGGATCATGTATTGTTATGAGTTGCTCCATGGAAGGGAGTTACAAGATTTAGGAAGAGAGAAAAGCTCAATCCACGATTTATTGGTCCATTTTAAATTCTTGACCGAGTAGGAAATATGGTCTATAGACTTGTGTTGCCTCCAAGCATATCTCGTGTTCATAATATTTTTCTCACATCTGTGCTTCGTAAATATGTGAAAGACCCGAACCACGTTATTGAGTTAGAACCAGACGAGATAGCCGAAGACATAACGTATGAGGAGGTACCTATCAAGATCTTAGTATGAAAGGAGCATGTCCTACGCACAAAGGTCATACCACAAGTCAAAGTTTTGTGGAGGAACCATGCTATTGAGAAAATGACCTGGGAGTTAGAAACAGAAATGAAAGTGAGGTATCCTCATCTTTTCGAAACACCAGGTACGTACGTTAATTTCGAGGACGAAATTTCATAAGGAGGGGAGGTTGTAAGACCCCAACTTATTATAAATGAAATTGAATTTCTCTATTTATTATTTTGAAATAGTAAGGGTTGAATTGATTAATGTGGTTAGTTATGTGTAAAATACGCAAATAGTTTAAATAAGTAAGTGGTTATAAAATATTCATTATTGTCGGGGAATATTCATTTGGTCGTGGAATATTCTTACTGTCGGAGAATATTCGTACGACGGCGCAGCCTTGTGTGGGCCCCATACCGGAAAACGATTGGATGAAAAAAACGACAAGTATAAGTTGTTTATAAATAACGGCGTAGTTGTTACCGTTAATACTGTTGGAATACCCGGTGGTTAAAACACAGTAATACGCGTTGTTGCACAGTAGCACACGATATTGCACCAATTATTGATTCTTACGTAAGAAGTCACTACTCAATAATTGTTACAGTAATTATTGTTCAATATTTTATTTTATTGATTCAATAATTGTTGCGTTTATATTTTATATTATTGTTATTTTAATAATTGTCACTGCACAGTATTTTTTATTATCAGATCAAAAATTCATATTATTTGAATAATATTATTAGATAGCATTATTGGCAATGTTTAGAAAGTTCTGTCTAAGAATAGGTTTGGTCACCTAATTGCGCGCCAGTAAGGAAAAATTCTTATTGGAAAGCCCCCACTTTCATGGAAACGACCTGGTTGTCAGTATTGTGATTCTGTAATATTATGTGTGAATAATTAGTTATTGATTTATATGATAAGAAAAATATTTATTTTATGTGGATATAGATGGAGAAAATTTTAAAGTGACAATTGTTGAAAAAAATGATATTTTATCTTTTCTGATAGTATAATTCATTTAAATATATTATTATATTATTATAATATAATAATGACGATATTTTTATAATAAATGTGGGATATATGAATAAATAAGGTGGAAGATTATTTTTGTTACAAAAAAAATATTTAAAACATGTTTTTCATATTTGTGGATCCCAAATTTTGACTGAAATTTGATTATAGCATGTAAAATCGTCCGTATGTGGATTTTGGTCAATTTTTATTTGAAATTTGGAAAAACTTAAAACTACAAAATTGTAGAAAATTAAATTTTCTATGGAATGGACATAAGATTCAAATTTTTCTGATAAAAATGCTATTTATTATGAATTATTGAAGTTCTGGATTAATTGATTATTATTTTTTTTTGGAGTTTTAAATGACTTTTAGATGAAAAACTTTTTTGTTGTTTTTATTGAGTGGATGGCTGATGTTTGGATTCAATTAGTGTGCGTAGGAAGTTTTAGAAAAATAATAATATTATTTATTAAATTTTCTACTTTGGTGTTCTAAGCATTTTCCTATAAATAGGGTGCTTAGGTTAGAATTGAAAATCACACCAGAAACTAAAATTTTCTCTCTATAATATCGAGCGTAATTTTAAGAGTATTTTGGTACTTTGAGAGTTGCTATACGGTGCAAGTTCCTTCAGCACTATATCCAGTATTCCAGTCAGAAGTACTGTCTTTTTGGAGGTAAGGGATGTTATTTTTTTATAAATGATATTATTTCTTTTAATATCATTATGCTGAAATATTGATATAAATTTTGTTGTGAAATTTCTACCTTTTTGTGTCGGGATTACTATTCACGTATACGGCAATATTCACGTATACGACACTATTCATTGAAAAACGAAATTTTCTCTTCTTTGTCCCAGATATTTATTTTTGTTATTATCTTTGATTGTATCCATGTTTTGATCTTTATTCTTAAATTTTACTCCACTATGGTATATGATGGGGTGTTTTTGAACATGGATAAACCGAAGTACGAATACCTAATATTTGTCCTTTTATCTCACTGGATTCGTTTTCTTTAAAATATTTTTCATCATCTTCAGTCCTAAATGGTGATATAATTGAATATCTTTGTCTGTAGTGCAAAGATGAACGATTACATAAAGAATATCTTTGACCCGTAGTGTAAAGATGAACAGGTGTTTAGATGAACATGACCAACTGATGAATATCTTTGGCCTGTAGTGCAAAGATGAACATTTGATTCCAGATATATATATTGATTGATGTTACAGGGATAAAATATCGATGATGGACTTTTAAATTCATAGATAATAGTAGATTTCATTCTCTACTTAACTCTTCTAATGAATTATTATTTCCGCTGCGAATATTGATTTAAAATTTGTTGTCTATTGTATTCTATTAGATTTTTCCCTGTTGAAGACTAACGATAATTTGTTCTATATTATCTTAGTCATAATATTCTTTACTGGGCTAGTTGAGCTCACCCTTTTCTTTTTTGTTCTATTTTTCTTCTCAGAAGGAGAGAATGTAGCTAGTACTAGTCGGGGTATGGAATGATAGTTCTAGAAAGTTGTTTAGTAGTCCTCACCATTTTTGTAAAATAATGTATCAATAATTGTAATGAGGACTTATTTGAGTGTGGATATTGTCTAGAAGACAATATTTGTATTTAAACTTACAGTTTAAGTGTTGTCGTATTTTGCACGACAATTATATTAATAAAGTGGTAGTTATTTTTGTACCATATTTTGGCGATTCAGAATGGGTGATGTATACCTGTTTTAGGGGCGTCACAGTTGGTATCAGAGCTTAGGGATATGATCTCTAGCGGAGATCGGGGAATAAAACTAGGAGGGGAGAGACAAGTAAATCTTTCGCTAGTGTGTCCTACCTAAGCTTATTTGTTGGTTGGTCAGAGTATAGGGTTATTATGTTGCATGTCAATTTCTTTAATTAACCCTTGTTTTATGGCAGTATTTGAGAATGGCAACTGAGAATGTTAACAGTGGAGTAAACGAGACCGTGGAGACACCTTTACTCACCAATGAGAAAAACGTGCAACAGGCCAGCAATGTTCCTCCTGTAAACAACACCACTGAGCAGACGATGAACGATGAGATGTTTAGAAGCTTTTTGAAGTTTATGCAAAACTAGACGAGGGAGACTCCTGTTCAAAATACAGGTAGAAACAATGGCAACGCACAGTTGGTCACAGCCAAACAGTTCAAAGAGTTGGGACCACCAGAATTCTGGGGAAAGCCAGATTCGATTAAGGCAGAAACGTGGGTCAAGCAAATTACCAAGATATTCGATGTCTTGAGATGCACAGAGGAACAGAAGGTTCCATTCGCCACCTTTATGTTCCGTAATGAGGCAGATTACTGGTGGAAATCTGTGAAGCGTACCCATCCAGCCGCACTCAGCATGTCTTGGGAGACATTTCAGAAACTGTTCAATAACAAGTACTTTTCTGAAGGTATTCGTCATATGAAGGAGGTGGAGTTTATTAGACTGGAGCAGAACAACATGACGGTGTCCCAGTACGAGGCGAAGTTCGCGGAGTTATCCAGGTTTGCACCTCATTTAGTAGAGAATGACGAACATATGACACGGATGTTTCCGAGAGGTTTAAAACTCGACATACGTTAGTATCTTATTTCTCATAAATTTTCTCTATATTCAGATGTTGTCAACAGGGCTCAATTATTAGAGCGAGATAACGAGTACGTTCAACCGAGGGATCACAACCAGGGTCATACCGGTTACAGCAGTCATCGGAGCAACGATAACCAGCGGGGAAAGAAGAACACGGACAAAAGCGGTAACCACTCTGGTGGTAATCGTGGCCACGAAAATAGAAGAAGCGAGTCAGGGGGAGATTTTAAAAAGAGGAGATTCAACAATGATAATGTGAAAACGTCAGTACCAGCAACAACTGTTTCTAAGGGACGAGAACGACCGCCGGTCGTATGCTATAAATGTAGAAAAGAGGGACACATCAGCCCAAACTGTCCACAACAGTTCAAGGTATGTTATAATTATGAAAAGGAAGGACATATCGCTCGAGATTATACTATAGCAAAACCAAGTCCAGCGGGGATGGTGACTCAAAAGGCTGTCCCAGAAAAGTCAAAGTCAGCGGTTCCTGGAAGAGCGTTTGTCGTGACTGGTCAAAGTGGAAGGAACCCAAACGAGGTGATCACGGGTAAGCTAATCATAAATTCTTGCGAAGTTTATACCTTACTAGATACCGGTGCTACCCATTCATTTATCTCTCCTGCTTGTGCTCAACGTTTAAACTTGACTCCGGAGAAATTAGACTTTGACTTATCTGTGGAGACTCAATTAGGAGAAACTTTCATTACATCCACTATTTATAAATCTTGTTTGATCCAAGTTGGCACCATCACATTACCTGTTGACCTTATCTCTTTAAAGATACTTGCATTTGACGTGATTTTAGGGATTGATTGTTTTCGTAAGGTTATTAGTTTACATATTCCTAATCAACCTGTTATTCGAATTCAATCAACTAAACCACTAAAATCAATCACTATTATATCAAGCCATAAAGCCATTCGTTTATTAAAAAATGGATGTCAAGCTTTCTTAGCCCATGTTATGGATTTGAACACGTCAGATTTGAATAATATTTCTATTGTTAGTGACTTTCCTGACGTATTTCCTGAAGAACTTTTCGGTCTACCCCCAGAATGTGAAGTTGAAATCTTTATTGACCTTGAACCTGGTACAAAACCCATTTCTAAAACCCCATATCGAATGGCTCCTATTGAACTTCAGGAGTTAAAGGTTCAACTACATGAGTTATTGGACATCGGTTTTATTCGTCCTAGTACATCTCTTTGGGGTGCTCCTATTTTATTTGTAAAGAAGAAAGACGGGAGTATGCGACTTTGTATTGACTATTGAGAATTGAACCATGTCATCATCAAGAATAGGTATCTGCTACCTCGTATTGATGACCTTTTGACCAGTTGCAAGGAGCACAATTCTTTTCAAAGATCAATTTTCGTTATGGATATCATCAATTGAAGATTAGAACTGAGGATATTCCGAAGACTGCCTTTAGAACTCGGTACGGGCATTATGAAATCTTAGTTATGTCTTTTGGATTGACTAATGCTCTTGCGACTTTCATGGATATGATGAACCGAGTATTCAAGAAATATTTGGATCAGTTCGTTGTTATCTTTATTGATGACATCCTTATATATTCCAAAAGTCGTGAAGATCATGAGCACCATTTGAAGCTAGTACTCCAAAGGCTTCGTGAAAACAAGCTATATGCCAAGTTGAAGAAATGCGAGTTTTGGCTTGAAGAAGTAGCTTTCCTTGGGCACGTGGTGTCAAAACATGGAGTATCTGTTGACCCAGTAAAGATTAAAGCAATACAAAGTTGGGAGCAATCGAAGTCGGTGACCGAAGTACGTAGCTTTTTGGGTTTAGCTGGTTATTATCGGAGATTTGTGGAAGGATTTTCTCGAATCGCTACTCCGTTAACTCAGCTGACTCGGAAAGATACAAAATTCGTATGGAGCGAGGAATGCGAGAAGAGTTTTTAAGAGCTTAAGATGAGACTCATTTCGGCACCTGTTCTGACAATACCATCTGGTTCGGATGAATTTGTTATCTACAACGATGCTTCGGGCAAAGGCTTAGGATGTGTTCTCATGCAACATGGGAAGGTCATAGCCTATGCCTCGCGACAACTCAAAGAATATGAGAGGAATTATCCTACTCATGATCTAGAGTTGGCAGCAGTCGTTTTCGCGCTAATGATTTGGAGGCACTATCTATATGGGGAGAAAGTGGAGATATATTCGGATCATAAAAGCCTCAAATATTTCTTCACCTAAAAAGAACTCAACATGCGGAAATGATGATGGCTCAAACTGTTGAAAGACTACGACCAAACTATCCAATATCAATCCGAAAAAGCAAATGTGGTAGCTGACGCATTGAGTAAAAGATTATATGCGGGTACGAGTGCAATGTTATTAACACAAAGGCCCATTTTGTATGACTTACAAAGGATGGAGATAGAGATAAAGGCTCCAAGTACCTACGTGATGATATCAAGCATACGAGTAAAATTGACTTTAATCGATAAAGTTAAAGCTGCTCAAGCTATGGACATGGAGCTGATGCATATGAAGAAGAAAGTGCAAGAAGGTGCTATTCCGGAAGCAAGAATCGATGAAGAAGGAATACTTCGAGTCTACTCCAGACTTTGTGTTCCTTACGATTCTGACTTGAAACATAGAATCGTGATGGAGGCACACAACACACCATTTGTAATTCACCCTGGAAGTACCAAAATATATCGTGATCTTCGACATACATTTTGGTGAAACAATATGAAGAGAGAGATCGCGAAGTTTATCTCGAGGTGTTTAACTTGTCAATGTGTAAAGGCGGACCATCAAGTGCCAAAGGGTCCATTGCAACCACTTGAGATTCTGAAATGGAAGTGAGAACACGTTACCATGGATTTCGTTATGGGTCTTCCCAAGGTTTCTCAAGGCGTAGATGCGATTTGGGTTATTGCTAATAGATTAACCAAGTCTGCTCATTTCTTGCTGATACGAGAGACTTATTCCCTTGAATGTCTTGCTCTTATGTATGTGAATTAGATTGTGAGGTTGCATGGCATGTCAGTATCCATAGTTTCGGATCGTGACCCAAGATTCACTTCACGATTCTGGGTTAGTGTGACGCCCGCAAAATTAGGTATACATCACCCATCTTGAGTCGCCAGATACATGGTACAGAATTCAAATACAACTTAATAATACAACTGTCGTGTACAATACGACAGAACATAAACTGTGAGTTTGAATACAAATATTTTCTTCTAGAGAGTATCCATACTCAGAAGGAGTCCTCATTACAATTATTATTACACTATTACATAGAATAGTGAGGACTACTAATGCTATCATCTAGGACCATCACTCTGTACCTCGACTAGTCCTAGCTACGTTCTCATTTCCTGAAGAGAACAGTGAAAGAAAGGGTGAGCTCAACTAGCCCAGTAAGAAATATTATGACTAAGATAATACATAATAAATTATCATTAGTCTTCAACAATGTTAAACTGATAAAATACAATAGACATCAAGTTTAACTGCAGCGGAACCAACAATCCATTAAAAGAGTCAAGTAGAGAATAAAATCTACTATCTTTTATGATTTAGAAAGTTTTTTATGACTTTTATCGCTGAGACTCAGCTAAAAAAATAATCCACATTATCGAATCACCCCTGCACTACGGCCAAGGATATTCTTTAGTATCACGACCACGAATTATCCATGCACTACGGGCCAAAGATAATCGTGTTTTCATCAACGGTCCTGATCATGCCAAAAAACAATTCATCTCTGCACTACGGCCAAAGAGAATCCATAGCCATAATCATACCAAAAACTGTCCATCAATGCACTACGGGCCAATGAGAACTTTTTTTACATCATTTGTAACATTACTGTTATGATTATACCGAATAATCCCAGGTCATAATCATACCAAGTCCATCTATACACTACAGGCCACAGATGACTTTCAACATAATATAAACATGAGGATGATGACAATGATATAAGAATTCAATAAAACAAGTTCAAGAATTAATTTGTCCAAGAACCAATAACGTTCAAATTGTCAACATGATACTTTTGTGTAGAGTAAAATTCAAGAATGCTCAGAAGAATATTTTCATGAAAAGATACTGGATGAAGCGCAAATATCAAGGATATTCTACTAATTTCATGGAGTATAGATGTCAAAACTTTAACCAACTGAGTATAATAAAGAATGGAATAACAAAAGAAATCACCATGCATGCAGTACTTCGCATAGACAGGTTATTCCAACAGAATAATAATAACGGAACCAGGTCAGATGAAATTCACACCGATAGGATGTTCCAACAGAATAATAAAGACGGAACCAGGTCCAGCGTAAAACGCACAGACAGGATATTCCAACAGAATAATAATAAAGACGGAACCAAGTCCGGTGTAAAACACACAGACAGGATGTTCCAACAGAATAATAATAAAAACGGAACCAGGTCCGGTGTAAAACACACAGACAGAATGTTCCAACAGAATAATAATAAAGACGGAACCAGGTCCGGTGTAAAACACACAGACAGGATGTTTCAACAGAATAATAATAAAGACGAAACCAGGTCCGGTGTAAAACACACAGACAAGATGTTCCAACAGAATAATAGAAGAATGCCACCAAGTATAGGGTAGACCGCGTATACAGGTTATTCCAACATAATAATAAGAAATTGAATAACAACAGTTCTCTTCATGAATAAGAAAGAATAACACCCCTTACGGGTACAACAAATAATATCCCTTACCGTTTTAAAGAAGAACTGAAATAAAAAAGTAGTTAAGTAGCAGAATACTTTTCTTCTTTCTCTCTATAGTTTCTCTCTCTGGAGTTTAGTGAATTCGTAAGAAAATAATGAAGGAATGAGCTTCTATTTATAGAAAAATAGAATGCATAGTAACTAATCCTTGAACGGTCCAGATTGATTTACTTTAATCTGACGATCCATATTTAAAGAAAAATCTTTTAGATAAAATATAATATATTCTATTTATAGAATAACTTTAATAAAGTATTCTGTTTTATATAAAAAGATGTTTCTGTTTTATTACGTTAATAATACAAATAAAACAAAACTTCATTATCGCTAAATAATTTATATTATTAATTGACAATAATTGAATCAAACTGAGTGACTAATCACGTAAGCCTCAATAATCAATACCGTATGCTACTATGCAACCACACGTATTACTGTACTTTTACTACCAAGTAGTTCAACAGTATTAACGGTAAAACTTCCGCCGTTATTTTCATAAAATATTTTTGTCATTTTCTCAATCCGACAATAATTTTGTTGTGGGGACCACCAATAATTGTGCCGTCGTACGAATATTCTCCGATAAAAATAATATTCCCCGACCTATCGAATATTCCTTGTGAATAGTAACTCGTGAATAGTAACTCCTGAATAGTAACTCATGAATAGTAACTCGTAAATAGTAACTCATGAATAGTAACTCGTGAATAGTACTCCGACACAAAAAGTACCCCAAATACTTGAGTGAACAATACTAGAGTGAATAGTAATCGGGTATTTTATGACAACTTGTCTACTTTAAAAAAATTTCACATATCACCCTTAACTTTAACCTTTTATCAATTTAACCATTTACCAAAATAGAATAATTATAAGAAAATTAAATACTTTTATTTCATAAAATTCGGGGTCTCACAGTTAGCTTGCAACAAGCTTTGGGCACGAATTTACGATTCAGTTCGGCATACCATCCTCAAACGGACGGACAATCAGAGAGGACTATTCAAACTCTTGAAGATCTATTAAGACTCTGTGTCTTAGAATTCAAAGGGAGTTGGGATAAGTATTTACCATTGGTGGAGTTCTCTTACAACAACAGTTATCAAACAAGTATAGGTGTGGCTCCACTCGAAGCATTATATGGACGAAAGTGTCGCTCTCCAATATGTTGGGATGAGGTGGGTGAAGTAACATTATTGAGACCAGAGTTGGTTCGTATGACTACGAAAAATATCCAAATGATTCGACAACGTATACAAACGGCACAAGATCGACAAAAGAGTTATGCAAATTTTCATCAAAAGGACGTGAAATTTAGTATTAGGGATCATGTATTGTTTCAAGTTGCTCCATGGAAGGGAGTTACAAGATTTAGGAAGAGAAGAAAGCTCAATCCACGATTTATTGGTCCATTTTAAATTCTTGACCGAGTAGGAAATGTGGCCTATAGACTCGCGTTGCCTCCAAGCATGTCTCGTGTTCATAATATTTTTCTCATATCTGTGCTTCGTAAATATGTGAAAGACCCGAACCACGTTATTGAGTTAGAACCAGACGAGATAGCCGAAGACTTAACGTATGAGGAGGTATGTGACGCCCCCAAAATAGGTATACAACACCCATTCTGAGTCGCCAAAATACATGGTACTGAAACAACTACATCTTTATTATTACAACACAAGAACTGTGAGTTTAAATACAAATATTGTCATTTAGACAATATCCACACTCAAATAAGTCCTCATTACAATTATTGATACATTATTTCACAAAAATGGTGAGGACTACTAAAGTAACTTCTAGAACCATCATTCCATACCCCGACTAGTACTCGCTACATTCTCGCCTCCTGAGAAAAATGGAACAAAAAGGAAAAGGGTGAGCTCAACTAGCCCAGTAAAGAATATTATGACTAAGATAATACAGAACAAATTATCGTTAGTCTTCAACAGGGAAAAATCTAATAGAATACAATAGACAACAAGTTTTAAATCAATAACTGCAGCGGAAACAGCAAACCATTAGAAGAGTCAAGTAGAGAATGAGTTCTACTATCTTCTAAGATTTAAAAGTCCATCATCAATATTTTATCCCTGTAACAACAATCAATAACCATCTTTAATCAAATATTCATCTTTGCACTACAGGCCAAAGATATTCATTTGTATCACCAGTCGGTCATGTTTATCTCAACACCTGTTCATCTTTGCACTACGGGCCAAAGATATTCATCAGTTAATCATTCATCTTTACACTACGGGCCAAAGATATTCAGTAATATCATCATTTAGGACTGAGAATGATGAAAATTATCTTAAAGAAAACGAATCCAGTGAAATAAAATAACAAATATTAAGGATTCGTATTTCGATTTATCCATGTCCAAAAATACCTTATAATTATTCATAGTGAAGTATAATTCAAGAATGATCAAAACATGGATACAATCAAAGCTAGTACCCAGAATAGATATTTTGGACGAAAAGAAGAAAATTTTATTTTTCGGTGAATAGTAACTCGTGAATAGTAACTCGTGAATAGTAACTCATGAATAGTAACCCCGACGTGAAAAGTTCCAAATTTGATAAAAATTTCCAACCAATATTTCGGCATAATGATATTGAAGAAATAATATCATTTTTGAATAAAATAACATCCCTTACCTCGTAAAGACAGTACTTCTGGTCGGAATACCGGTATAAGGCTGAAAGACACTTGCTCTGATGAATAGAAACTCTCAAAGTATCTAAATACTCACAAAATACACTCAATAATCTAGAGAGAGAAAGAGAGAAAACTTGTTTCTGGTGTGATTTTCAATTCTAACTTAGCCCTCTATTTATAGGAAAATGTTAGCACGCCGAAGCAGACTTAACCTGTAACCTGATGGCTTTACCTGCTACTACTCCCACCCACCACATTTGAATAAAAATCTCAGCACATTTCTTCACCAACCAAGAGTGGGGCCCACCAATTCTAGAATTTTCTACCAAAATGATTAACTCCGAAAATTCCTGAACCAGTCATCTCGTAAAATTCATAATAAATCATACGTTCATTTTTAACGGTTCAAAATTTGTTGACATATACTCAACTTATATATGTATAACATATCCAAAAATTACCTCGATCCAACGGTCGGATTAAAAATTATAACCCCCGCAAAATATCTCAAAAACCCTGATTTTTAATACCTCCATTCCGACAAAAATACTGATAAAAATCTCAACATTAACTCCTTCATTTTTAACCACAAAAATATATCCCTCATTTATATCCACAAAAATAAATATTTCCTTATCATATGAATCAATAATTAATTATTCACAAATAATATTACAGAATCACATTTATGACAACCAGGCCGTTCCCAGGAAAGAGAGGGCTTTCCAATAAGGATTTCTCCTTACTGGCGCGCAATTAGATGACCAAACCTCTCCTTAGACAGAACTTTCTAGACATTGCCAATAATGTTATCTAATAATATTATTCAAATAATATGAATTATTGATCTGATAATGGGAAATACTGTGTAGTGACAATTATTGAAACAACAGTAATATAAAATATCAACGCAGCAATTATTGAATCAATAAAATAAAATACTGAACAGTAATTACTGTAACCATTATTGAGTAGTGCCTTCTTACGTAAGAATCAATAATTGGTGCAATACAGTGTGCTACTGTGTAACAACGCGTATTACTGTGTTTTAACCACCGGGTATTCCAACAGTATTAACGGTAACAACTACGCCGTTATTAATAAAAAAATATATACTTGTCGTTTTCTTCATCCAATCGCTTTCCGTTATGGGGCCCACAAAAGACTGCGCCGTCGTACGAATATTCCCCGACAGGAAGAATATTCCACGACCAAACGAATATTCCCCGACAACAATGAATATTTTATAACCACCTGCTTATTTAAAATATTTGCGCATTTTACCCATAACTAACCTCATTAATCAATTTAACACTTACTATTTCAAAATAATAAATAGAGGGAATTTAAATTTCATTTATTAATAATTTGGGGTCTTACAACCTCCCCTCCTTATGAAATTTCGTCCTCGAAATTGACGTACGTACCTGGTGTTTCGAAAAGATGAGGATACCTCGCTTTCATTTCCGTTTCCAACTCCCAGGTCATTTCCTCAATAGCATGGTTTCTCCACAAAACTTTAACTTGTGGTATGACCTTCGTGCGTAGGACATGCTCCTTTCTATCCAAGATCTTGACAGGTACCTCTTCGTACGTTAAGTCTTCAGCTATCTCGTCCGGTTCTAACTCAATAACGTGGTCTGGGTCTTTCACATATTTACGTAACACAGATATATGAAAAACATTATGAACACGAGACATACTTGGAGGTAACGCAAGTCTATAGGCCACATTTCTTACTCGGTCAAGAATCTGAAATGGACCAATAAATCGTGGATTGAGCTTTCCTCTCTTCCCAAATCTTGTAACTCCTTTCCATGGAGCCACACGCAACAATACATGATCCCCAATGTCAAATTCCACGTCCTTTCGATGAAGATCCGCATAACTCTTTTGTCGATCCTGTGCCGTTTGTATACGTTGTCGAATCGTTTGGATCTTCTCTGTAGTCATGCGTACCAACTCTGGTCCCAACAATGTTGCTTCACCCACCTCGTCCCAGCATACTGGAGAGTGACACTTTCGTCCATATAATGCTTCAAATGGGGCCACACCTATACTTGCCTGATAACTGTTATTGTAAGAGAATTTCACCAATGGTAGGTACTTATCTCAACTCCCTTTGAAATCTAGGACACAAAGTCTTAATAGATCTTCAAGAGTTTGAATAGTCCTCTCTGATTGTCCGTCCGTTTGAGGATGGTATGCCGAACTAAATCGTAAATCTGTGCCCATAGCTTTTTGCAAGCTAACCCAAAATCTTGAAGTGAATCTTGGGTCACGATCCGAAACTATGGATACTGGTATGCCATGCAGTCTCACAATCTCATCTACGTATATACGAGCAAGACGTTCAAGGGAATAAGTCTCCCGTATCGGCAAGAAATGAGCAGACTTGGTTAATCTATCAACAATAACCCAAATAGCATTTATGCCTTGAGAAACCGTGGAAAGACCCGTAACGAAATCCATGGTAATGTGTTCCCACTTCCATTTCGGAATCTCAAGTGGTTGCAATGGACCCTTTGGTACTTGATGTTCCGCCTTTACACGTTGACAAGTTAAACACCTCGAGATAAACTTTGCAATCTCTCTCTTCATATTATTCCACCAAAATGTATGTCGTAGATCACGATACATTTTGGTACTTCCAGGATGGATTGCAAATGGTGTATTGTGTGCTTCCATCATGATCTTGTACTTCAAATCAGAATTATTAGGAACACAGAGTCTAGAGTGGACTCGAAGTATTCCTTCTTCATCGATTCTTGCTTCTGGAATAGAACCTTCTTGCACTTTCTTCTTCATACGCATCAGCTCTATGTCCGTAGCTTGAGCAGCTTTAACTTTATCGATTAAAGTCGGTTCTACTCGTATATTTGATATCATCATGTGGGTACTTGGAGCCTTCATCTCTATCTCCATCCTTTGCAAGTCATACAAAATGGGCCTTTGTGTTAACAACATTGCACTCGTACCCGCATATGATCTTCTACTCAATGCGTCAGCTACTACGTTTGCTTTTCCAGGATGATATTGGATGGTATGATCGTAATCTTTCAACAGCTCGAGCCAACGTCGCTGCCGCATGTTGAGTTCCTTTTGGGTGAAGAAATATTTGAGGCTTTTATGATCTGTATAGATCTCCACTTTCTCCCCATACAGGTAGTGTCTCCAGATCTTCAACGCGAAAACTACTGCTGCCAACTCCAAATCATGAGTAGGATAATTTCTCTCATATTCTTTGAGTTGTCGCGAGGCATAGGCTATGACTTTCCCATGTTGCATGAGAACACATCCTAACCCTTTGCCTGAAGCATCACTGTAGATAACAAATCCATCCGAACCAGATGGTATTGTCAGAACAGGTGCCGAAATGAGTCTCCTCTTAAGCTCTTGAAAACTCTTCTCGCATTCCTCGCTCCATACGAATTTGATATCTTTCCGAGTCAGCTGAGTTAACGGGGTAGCGATTCGAGAAAACCCTTCCACGAATCTTCGATAATAACCAGCTAAGCCTAGAAAGCTACGTACTTCGGTCACCGTCTTTGGTTGCTCCCAACTTTGTATTGCTTCAATCTTCGCCGGGTCAACAGATACTCCATGTTTTGACACCACGTGCCCTAGGAAAGCTACTTCCTCAAGCCAGAACTCGCATTTCTTCAACTTAGCATATAACTTATTTTCACGCAGCCTTTGGAGTACCAGCTTCAAATGATGCTCATGATCTTCACGGCTTTTGGAATATATGAGGATGTCATCAATAAAGACAACAACGAACTGATCCAAATAATCCTTGAATACTCGGTTCATCATATCCATGAAAGCAGCAGGAGCATTAGTCAATCCAAAAGACATGACTAGGAACTCATAATGCCCGTACCGAGTTCTGAAGGCAGTCTTTGGAATATCCTCAGTTTTAACCTTCAGCTGATGATATCCAGAACGAAGATCGATCTTTGAAAAGAATTGTGCTCCTTGTAACTGGTCAAACAGGTCATCAATACGAGGTAGTGGATACCTATTCTTAATAGTGACATGGTTTAATTCCCGGTAATCAATACAAAGTCGCATACTCCCGTCTTTCTTCTTTACAAATAAAACAGGAGCACCCCAAGGAGATGTACTAGGACGAATGAAACCGATGTCCAACAACTCTTGTAGTTGGACCTTTAACTCCTGAAGTTCAATAGGAGCCATTCGATATGGGGTTTTAGAAATGGGCTTTGTACCAGGTTCAAGATCAATAAAGAATTCAATTTCTCGTTCCGGGGGTAGACCGGAAAGTTCTTCAGGAAATACGTCAGGAAAGTCAATAACAACAGGAATATTATTCAAATTTGACGTGTCTTTATTCAAATCCATAACATGGGCTAAGAAAGCTTGACATCCGTTTTTTAATAAACGAATGGCTTTATGGCTTGATATAACAGTGATTGATTTTAATAGCTTAGTTGTTTGAATTCGTACAACAGGTTGGTTAGGAATATGAAAACTAACAACCTTACGAAAACAATCAATTTTGGCATGATGAGTAGTTAGCCAATCAATCCCTAAAATCACATCAAAAGCAAGTATCTTTAAAGAGATAAGGTCAACAGGTAAGGTGATGGTGCCAACTTGGATCACACAAGATTTATAAACAGTGGATGTGATGAAAGTTTCTCCTAACGGAGTCTCCACAGATAAATCAAAGTCTAACTTCTCCGGAGTCAAGTTTAAACGTTGAGCACAAGCAGGAGAGATAAAAGAATGGGTAGAACCGGTATCTAATAAGGTATAAACTTCGCATGAATTTATGATTAGCTTACCCGTGATCACCTCGTTTGGGTTTCTCGCATGTTGACCAGTCACGACAAACGCTCTTCCAGGAACCGTTGACTTTATCTTTTCTGGGACAGCTTTTTGAGTCACCATCCCCGCTGGACTTGGTTTTGCTACAGTGCAATCTCGAGCGATATGTCCTTCCTTTCCACAATTATAACATACCTTAAACTGTTGTGGGCAGTTTGGGCTGATATGTCCTTCTTTTTCGCACTTATAGCATATAACCGGTGGTCGTTCTCCTCCCTTGGAACCAGTTGGTGCTGACGTCTTCGTATTGTCATTGTTGAATCTCCTCTTTTTAAAATCTCCTCCCGACTCGCTTCTTCTATTTTCATAGCCACGATTACCACCAGAGTGGTTGCCGTTCTTGTCTGTATTTTTCTTTCTCCGCTGGTTATCATTGTTCTGATGACTGCTGTCACCAATATGATCCTGGTTGTGATCCCTCAGTTGACCGTACTCGTTATCTCGCTCTAATAATTGAGCCCTGTTGACAACATCTGAATAGAGAGAAAATTTATGAGAAATGAGATATTGACGTATGCCGGGTTTCAAACCTCTCAGAAACATCCTCGTCATACGTTCCTCATTCTCCACCAAATGAGGTGCAAACCTGGACAACTCTGCAAACTTTGCCTCGTACTGAGATACCGTCATATTATTCTGCTCTAGTCTAATAAACTCTACCTCCTTCATATGATGAATACTTTCAGGAAAGTACTTGTCATTGAACAGTTTTTAAAATGTCTCCCAAGACATGCTGAGTGCGGTTGGATGGGTACGCTTCACAGACTCCTACCAGTAATCTGCCTCGCCACGGAACATAAAGGTGGCGAATGGAACCTTCTGTTCCTCCGTGCATCCCAAGACATCGAATATCTTGGTAATTTGCTTGACCCATGTTTCCGCCATGATCGGATCCGGCTTTCCCTTAAATTCTGGTGGTCCCAATTCTTTGAACTGTTTGGCTGTGACAAATCGTGAATTGCTATCATTTCCTCCTGTATTTTGAACACGAGTCTCCCTTGTCTGGTTTTGCATGAATTGCAAAAAACTTCTAAACATTCCATCATTCATCATCTGCTCATTGGTGTTGTTCACAGGAGGAACATTGCCAGCCTGTTGCACGTTCTCCTCGTTGGTAAGCACCGGTGTCTCCACGGTCTCATTTACTCCACTATTAACATTCTCAGTCGACATTCTCAAATACTGCCATAAAACAAGGGTTAATTAAATAAATTAACAAATCACATAATACCCCTATATTATGACTGACCAATAAATAAGCTTAGGTAGGACACACTAGCGAAGGATTCGTCTCTCCCCTCCTAGTTCTATTCCCCGATCTCCGCCAGAGATCATATCCCTAAGCTCTGATACCAACTGTGACACCCCCAAAATAGGTATACAACACCCATTCTGAGTCGCCAAAATACATGGTACAGAAACAACTACATCTTTATTATTACAACACAAGAACTGTGAGTTTAAATACAAATATTGTCATTTAGACAATATCCACACTCAAATAAGTCCTCATTACAATTATTGATACATTATTTCACAAAAATGGTGAGGACTACTAAAGTAACTTCTAGAACCATCATTCCATACCCCGACTAGTACTCGCTACATTCTCGCCTCCTGAGAAAAATGGAACAAAAAGGAAAAGGGTGAGCTCAACTAGCCCAGTAAAGAACATTATGACTAAGATAATACAGAACAAATTATCGTTAGTCTTCAACAGGGAAAAATCTAATAGAATACAATAGACAACAAGTTTTAAATCAATAACTGCAGCGGAAACAGCAAACCATTAGAAGAGTCAAGTAGAGAATGAGTTCTACTATCTTCTAAGATTTAAAAGTCCATCATCAATATTTTATCCCTGTAACAACAATCAATAACCATCTTTAATCAAATATTCATCTTTGCACTACAGGCCAAAGATATTCATTTGTATCACCAGTCGGTCATGTTTATCTCAACACCTGTTCATCTTTGCACTACGGGCCAAAGATATTCATCAGTTAATCATTCATCTTTGCACTACGGGCCAAAGATATTCAGTAATATCATCATTTAGGACTGAGGATGATGAAAAATATCTTAAAGAAAACGAATCCAGTGAAACAAAATAACAAATATTAATGATTCGTATTTCGATTTATCCATGTCCAAAAATACCTTATAATTATTCATAGTGAAGTATAATTCAAGAATGATCAAAACATGGATACAATCAAAGCTAGTACCCAGAATAGATATTTTAGACGAAAAGAAGAAAATTTTATTTTTCGGTGAATAGTAACTCGTGAATAGTAACTCATGAATAGTAACCCCGACGTGAAAAGTTCCAAATTTGATAAAAATTTCCAACCAATATTTCGGCATAATGATATTGAAGAAATAATATCATTTTTGAATAAAATAACATCCCTTACCTCGTAAAGACAGTACTTCTGGTCGGAATACCGGTATAAGGCTGAAAGACACTTGCTCTGATGAATAGAAACTCTCAAAGTATCTAAATACTCACAAAATACACTCAATAATCTAGAGAGAGAAAGAGAGAAAACTTGTTTCTGGTGTGATTTTCAATTCTAACTTAGCCCTCTATTTATAGGAAAATGTTAGCACGCCGAAGCAGACTTAACCTATAACCTGATGGCTTTACCTGCTACTATTCCCACCCACCACATTTGAATAAAAATCTCAGCACATTTTTTCACCAACCAAGAGTGGGGCCCACCAATTCTAGAATTTTCTACCAAAATGATTAACTCCAAAAATTCAATAATTTCTGAACCAGTCATCTCGTAAAATTCATAATAAATCATACATTCATTTTTAACGGTTCAAAATTTGTGGACATATACTCAACTTATATATGTATAACATATCCAAAAATTACCACGATCCAACGGTCGGATTAAAAATTATAACCCCCGCAAAATATCTCAAAAACCCTGATTTTTAATACCTCCATTCCGACAAAAATACTGATAAAAACCTCAACATTAACTCCTTCATTTTTAACCACAAAAATATATCCCTCATTTATATCCACAAAAATAAATATTTCCTTATCATATGAATCAATAATTAATTATTCACAAATAATATTACAGAATCACATTTATGACAACCAGGCCGTTCTCAGGAAAGAGGGGGCTTTCCAATAAGGATTTCTCCTTACTGGCGCGCAATTAGATGACCAAACCTCTCCTTAGACAGAACTTTCTAGACATTGCCAATAATGTTATCTAATAATATTATTCAAATAATATGAATTATTGATCTGATAATGGGAAATACTGTGTAGTGACAATTATTGAAACAACAGTAATATAAAATATCAACGCAGCAATTATTGAATCAATAAAATAAAATACTGAACAGTAATTACTGTAACCATTATTGAGTAGTGCCTTCTTACGTAAGAATCAATAATTGGTGCAATACAGTGTGCTACTGTGTAACAACGCGTATTACTGTATTTTAACCACCGGGTATTCCAACAGTATTAACGGTAACAACTACGCCGTTATTAATAAAAAAATATACTTGTCGTTTTCTTCATCCAATCGCTTTCCGTTATGGGGCCCACAAAAGACTGCGCCGTCGTACGAATATTCCCCGACAGGAAGAATATTCCACGACCAAACGAATATTCCCCGACAACAATGAATATTTTATAACCACCTGCTTATTTGAAATATTTGCGCATTTTACCCATAACTAACCTCATTAATCAATTTAACACTTACTATTTCAAAATAATAAATAGAGGGAATTTAAATTTCATTTATTAATAATTTGGGGTCTTACAACCTCCCCTCCTTATGAAATTTCGTCCTCGAAATTGACGTACGTACCTGGTGTTTCGAAAAGATGAGGATACCTCGCTTTCATTTCCGTTTCCAACTCCCAGGTCATTTCCTCAATAGCATGGTTTCTCCACAAAACTTTAACTTGTGGTATGACCTTCGTGCGTAGGACATGCTCCTTTCTATCCAAGATCTTGACAGGTACCTCTTCGTACGTTAAGTCTTCAGCTATCTCGTCCGGTTCTAACTCAATAACGTGGTCTGGGTCTTTCACATATTTACGTAACACAGATATATAAAAAACATTATGAACACGAGACATACTTGGAGGTAACGCGAGTCTATAGGCCACATTTCTTACTCGGTCAAGAATCTAAAATGGACCAATAAATCGTGGATTGAGCTTTCCTCTCTTCCCAAATCTTGTAACTCCTTTCCATGGAGCCACACGCAACAATACATGATCCCCAATGTCAAATTCCACGTCCTTTCGATGAAGATCCGCATAACTCTTTTGTCGATCCTGTGCCGTTTGTATACGTTGTCGAATCGTTTGGATCTTCTCTGTAGTCATGCGTACCAACTCTAGTCCCAACAATGTTGCTTCACCCACCTCGTCCCAGCATACTGGAGAGCGACACTTTCGTCCATATAATGCTTCAAATGGGGCCACACCTATACTTGCCTGATAACTGTTATTGTAAGAGAATTCCACCAATGGTAGGTACTTATCCCAACTCCCTTTGAAATCTAGGACACAAAGTCTTAATAGATCTTCAAGAGTTTGAATAATCCTCTCTGATTGTCCGTCCGTTTGAGGATGGTATGCCGAACTAAATCGTAAATCTGTGCCCATAGCTTTTTGCAAGCTAACCCAAAATCTTGAAGTGAATCTTGGGTCACGATCCGAAACTATGGATACTGGCATGCCATGCAGTCTCACAATCTCATCTACGTATATACGAGCAAGACGTTCAAGGGAATAAGTCTCCCATATCGGCAAGAAATGAGCAGACTTGGTTAATCTATCAACAATAACCCAAATAGCATTTATGCCTTGAGAAACCGTGGGAAGACCCGTAACGAAATCCATGGTAATGTTTTCCCACTTCTATTTCGGAATCTCAAGTGGTTGCAATGGACCCTTTGGTACTTGATGTTCCGATTTTACACGTTGACAAGTTAAACACCTCGAGATAAATTTTGCAATCTCTCTCTTCATATTATTCCACCAAAATGTATGTCGTAGATCACGATACATTTTGGTACTTCCAGGATGGATTGCAAATGGTGTATTGTGTGCTTTCATCATGATCTTGTACTTCAAATCAGAATTATTAGGAACACAGAGTCTAGAGTGGACTCGAAGTATTCCTTCTTCATCGATTCTTGCTTCTGGAATAGAACCTTCTTGCACTTTCTTCTTCATACGCATCAGCTCTATGTCCGTAGCTTGAGCAGCTTTAACTTTATCGATTAAAGTCGATTCTACTCGTATATTTGATATCATCATGTGGGTACTTGGAGCCTTCATCTCTATCTCCATCCTTTGTAAGTCATACAAAATGGGCCTTTGTGTTAACAACATTTCACTCGTACCCGCATATGATCTTCTACTCAATGCGTCAGCTACTACGTTTGCTTTTCCAGGATGATATTGGATGGTATGATCGTAATCTTTCAACAGCTCGAGCCAACGTCGCTGCCGCATGTTGAGTTCCTTTTGGGTAAAGAAATATTTGAAACTTTTATGATCTGTATAGATCTCCACTTTCTCCCCATACAGGTAGTGTCTCCAGATCTTCAACGCGAAAACTACTGCTGCCAACTCCAAATCATGAGTAGGATAATTTCTCTCATATTCTTTGAGTTGTCGCGAGGCATAGGCTATGACTTTCCCATGTTGCATGAGAACACATCCTAACCCTTTGCCTGAAGCATCACTGTAGATAACAAATCCATCCGAACCAGATGGTATTGTCAGAACAGGTGCCGAAATGAGTCTCCTCTTAAGCTCTTGAAAACTCTTCTCGCATTCCTCGCTCCATACGAATTTGATATCTTTCCGAGTCAGCTGAGTTAACGGGATAGCTATTCGAGAAAACCCTTCCACGAATCTTCGATAATAACCAGCTAAGCCTAGAAAGCTACGTACTTCGGTCACCGTCTTTGGTTGCTCCCAACTTTGTATTACTTCAATCTTCGCCGGGTCAACAGATACTCCATGTTTTGACACCACGTGCCCTAGGAAAGCTACTTCCTCAAGCCAGAACTCGCAAAGATGAACATTTGATTCCAGATATATATATTGGTTGATGTTACAGGGGTAAAATATCGATGATGGACTTTTAAATTCATAGATGATAGTAGATTTCATTCTCTACTTAACTCTTCTAATGAATTATTATTTCCGCTGCGAATATTGATTTAAAATTTGTTGTCTATTGTATTCTATTAGATTTTTCCCTGTTGAAGACTAACGATAATTTGTTCTATATTATCTTAGTCATAATATTCTTTACTAGGCTAGTTGAGTTCACCCTTTTCCTTTTTGTTTCATTTTTCTTCTCAGGAGGCGAGAATATAGCAAGTACTAATCGGGATATGGAATGATGGTTCTAAAAAGTTGTTTAATAGTCCTCACTATTTTTGTAAAATAATGTATCAATAATTATAATGAGGACTTATTTGAGTGTGGATATTGTCTAGAAGATAATTTTTATATTTAAACTTACAGTTTAAGTGTTGTCGTATTTTGCACGATAATTGTATTAATAAAGTGGTAGTTATTTATGTACCATATTTTAGCGACTTAGAATGGGTGATGTATACCTGTATTAGGGGCGTCACAAGCATTATATCTACTATCTTCTATGATTTAAGAGTTTATCATCAATTTTATCGCTGAGACTCAGCTTAATAAATAATCCACATCATTGAATCATCCCTGCACTACGGGCTAAGGATATTCATTAGTATCACGTTCACGAATTAGCCATGCACTACGGGCCAATGATATTCGTATAATCATCAATGGTCATGATCATGCCAACAACTGTTCATCAATACACTACGGGCCAATTAGGACTTTTACCACATCATTAGTAACATTACAGGTCATGATTATACCGAATAATTACTGGTCATAATCATACCAATCAACAGTCCATCTATGCACTACGGGCCAAAGATGAATTTCATAACAATATAAGCATAAGGATGATGAGAATGATATAAGAATTCAATTAAAAGAAAGTAAAGGATAAATTTTAAAGATTTATAATTCAATTTATCCATAATTCAATAATGTCCAAATTATCAACATGATACTTATAAGACCCCAACTTATTATAAAGAAAAATCAAATTTTCTCTAGTTATTATTTTGAATAATAGGGTGTTAATTTGATATAATGCTTTAGTTATGGGTGAAATGTACAAATTTTATAAAATAAGCAAGTGGTTATAAAATAATCATTTTGTCGGGAAATATTCGTTTGGCCGTGGAATATTCTTGCTGTCGAAAAATATTCGTACGACGGCGCAGTCATTTGTGGGCCCCATAACGGAAAACGGTCGGATGAAGAAAACGACAAGTTTGAGTTTTTATAAATAACGGCGTAGTTGTTACCGTTAACACTGTTGGAATACCATTACTGTTTCTTTGAGGTAAGAGATGTTAGTTTTTTTGTAAATAGTATTATTTCTTTTAATATCATTATGTCGAAATATTGGTCTGAATTTTTTATCAAATTTGGAACTTTTTGTGTCAGGGTTACTATTCACGTATACGACACTATTCACGTATACGGCACTATTCACGAATATGGCACTATTCATCGAAAAATAAAATTTTCTCTTCTTTGTCCCAAATGTCTATTATGGTTATTATCTTTAATTGTATCCATGTTTTGATCGTCATTCTTGAATTTTTCTCCATTATGTTTTATTATGGAGTATTTTTAAATTTGAATTATCTAAAGTACGAATCTCTAAACTTTGTCATTTTATCGTACTGGAATCGTTCTCTAAAATATTTTTCATCATCCTCAGTCATTAATGGTGATACTTGATGAATATTTTTGGCCTGTAGTGCAAAGATGAATGATTACCTGATGAATATCTTTGGTCCGTAGTGCAAAGATGAACAGGTGTTGAGATGAACATGACCAACTGGTGATACAAATGAATATCTTTGGCCCGTAATGCAAAGATGAATATTTGATTCAAGATGTATATTGATTGATGTTACAGGGATAAAATATTGATGATGGACTTTTAAATTCATAGATGATAGTAAATTTCATTCTCTACTTAACTCTTCTAATGAATTATTATTTCCGCTGCAGTTGTTGATCTAAAACTTGTTGTCTATTATATTATATCAGACTTTTTCCTGTTGAAGACTAATGATAATTTGTTGTATATTATCTTAGTCATAATATTCTTTACTGGGCTAGTTGAGCTCACCCTTTTCTTTTTTGTTCCATTTTTCTTCTCAAGAGGTGAGAATATAGCAGGAACTAGTCGGGGTATGGAGTGATGGTTCTAGAAAGTTGTTTTAGCAGTCCTCACTATTTTTATAAAATAGTATTTTAATAATTGTAATGAGGACTCTTTTTGAGTTTTAATACTGTCTATTAGACAATATTTGTATTTAAACTCACAATTTATGTGTTGCCTTATTTTGTACGACAATTGTAGTTATGAAGTTGTATTTGTTTCTGTACTATGTATTTGGCGACTCAGAATGGGTGATGTACACCTATTTTGGGGGCATCACAATACTGGTTTGTGGAATAAAATTCAAGAATAATATTATATCAAAAATGATTTGGACCGAAAAGAAATTAATTTTTGTCATGAATAGTAACCCGAGTGAATAGTACCCCGTGAATAGTACTCCAGCGTGAAAAAGTTAAAATTTATCAAGAATGCTCAGAATAATATTTCCATAAAATAATACTAGATGAAGCGCAAATTTTAAGGATATTCTACTAATTTCATGGAGTATAGAAGCCAAAATTTTAATAAAATGAGTATAGAATTCGGAATCTGAAACGAAATAATATTACTTACATACTACAGAGTATGGAAGAAAATATTATTTCATACGAATATTGAACAAAAATAATATCCCTTACCTTAAAAAGAAGAGTATTCTAACTGGTATAGCGGGGATATTCTTGAAAAAAACTTTCACTGTTTTCTACACTCAAAACTTCCTAAAACTCGAAAGAAATACGCTCACTATTATAGATGAATAATTCTCTGATTCTGATGTGATTTTTAATTCTAACTAAGCATCCTACTTATAGGAGAATGGAAGGGGCACTATTTAGAAAAGTTTTTCACGGGTGTATAGAAACAATTCACGGGCGCGCAAAACTTTCGTCTGATTTTTCTAATTATTACTATTCATTTACTATACAGACACTATGCAAATACTATGCATAATAAAATATAATATCTTCTATTTTTCATAAAAAAATAAAACTTATAAAATATATATGTAAGACCCCAACTTTTATAAATAAAAATAAATTTTTTATAAATATCATTTTTGAATATTATGGAGTGAAATTGATATAATGTTATAGTTGTGGGTAATATTTATAAATTTTACAAAGTACGCAAGTTGCTATATAATATTTGATTGGTCGGGAAATATTCGTTTTAACAGAGAATATTCGTACAACGGCGCAATCATGGGTGGACCCCACAACAGAATTATTGTCGGATTGGAAAACGACAAAAATATTTTTATGAAAATAACAGCGGAAGTTTTACCGTTAATACTGTTGAACTACTCGGTAGTAAAAGTACAGTAATACGTGTGGTTGCATAGTAACACACGGTATTGATTATTAATGCTTACGTGAGAAATCATCTCAGTTTTGTTTTATTACTTATATATATATTAGAGTTATATATATAAGATAGGTATATATATATATATATATATATATATATATATATGTGTGTGTGTGTGTGTGTGTGTGTGTGTGTGTGTGCGCGCGCGCGCGCGCATAAAGTTGACAAGTTGACAAAGTGGGTGGAGGAAAATTTGTGTTCACGTGGGAGGAGAGAGCAATTATTATTATTATATATATATTTAGGTTTACAACATGTGTTGATTATATATATAGATATGTTTTATAATCTTTCTCCTTTATTTTAATTGGTTGGGGCCTTGACATTTGGTAGCTTTGTTTGGCAGATTGTGGGATGATTTTTAAACCTAGACATTCATTGGATAACTCTTTGAAAAATGAATACTGATATGTTGCTGTGATGATCCGTCTGTGATTTTTTAAAAATAAATGTTGCGTCCGTTTCTCAACAATACACCTTCAATTCTCATATAAATAGAAGCTCATTCCTTCATTATTTTCTTACGAATTCACTGAAACTCTAGAGAGATAAACTGTAGAGAGAAAGAACAAAAGTATTCTGCTACTTCCCTACTCTTATATTCAGTTTCTTTTACGGTAAGGGGTGTTATTCTTTCTTATTCATGAAGAGAACTGTTGTTATTCCATTTCTTATTATTCTGTTGGAATAACCTGTATACGCGGTCTACCCTATACTTGGTGATATTCTTCTTTTATTATGTTGGAACATCCTGTTTGTGTGTTTTACACTGGACCTGGTTCCGTCTTTATTATTATTCTGTTGGAACATCCTGTCTGTGTGTTTACACCGGACCTAGTTCCGCCTTTATTATTATGTTGGAACATCCTGTCGGTGCAAATTTTGCCTGACCTGGTTCCGTTATTATTATTCTGTTGGAATAACATGTCTATGCAAAGTACCGCATGCATGGTAATTTTTTTTGTTATTCCATTCTTTATTATACTCAGTTGGTTAAAGTTTTGACTTCTATACTCCATAAAATTAGTAGAATATCCTTGATATTTGCGCTTCATCCAGTATATTTTCATGAAAATATTCTTCTGAGCATTCTTGAATTTTACTGTACAAAGTAGTATCATGTTGACAATTTGGACGTTATTGATTCTTGGATTAATTAATTCTTAAACTTGTTTTATTGAATTCTTATATCATTGTCATCATCCTCATGTTTATATTTTGTTGAAAGTCATCTATGGCATGTAGTGCATAGATGGACTTGGTATGATTATTACCAGGGATTATTCGGTGTAATCATGACCATAATGTTACAAATGATGTGGTAAAAGTCCTCATTGGCCCGTAGTGCATTGATGGACAGTTGTTGGCATGATCATGACCATTAATGAATACACAAATATTCTTGGCCCGTAGTGCAAGGATAATTGTGGTCGTGATACTAAAGAATATCATTGACCGTAGTGCAGGGGTGATTCGATGATGTAAAATATTTATTAAGCTGAGTCTCAGCGATAACAGTGATGAAAAACCTTTTAAATCATAAAAGATAGTAGATTTTATTTTCTACTTGACTCTTTTAATGGATTACTTGTTCCGCTGCAGTTAAACTTGATGTCTATTATATTTTATCAATTTAACATTGTTGGAGACTAATGATAATTTATTCTGCATTATCTTAGTCATAATATTTCTTACTGGGCTAGTTGAGTTCACCATTTCTTTCACTGTTCTCTTTAAGAAATGAGAATATAGTTGGGACGAGTCGAAAAACGGAGTGATGGTCTAGAGGATAGCATTAGTAGTCCTCACTATTATGTGAAATAGTGTGATAATAATTGTAATGAGGACTCTTTTTGACTTTGTATACTCTCTAGTAGACAATATTTGTATTCAAATTCACAGTTTATGTTTTGTCGTATTGTACACGACAGTTGTATAATTAAGTTTTATTTGTATTTTATATCATGTAGTTGACGACTCAGAATAGGTGATATATACCTATTTTGGGGGCGTCACAATATATATATAAATTCTCTTCCCTATACATTTTCTCCACCCAGCCCCCAATTTCCATTCAAATCATCCCACATGTGGGCCCCGCCCCACATGTCACACACACACACACACACACACACACACACACACACACACACACACACACACACACACACACACATATATATATATATATATATATATATATATATATATATATACCGAATAATTTTATACCAATTATTTTTAAAAATGGATAAAAGGGGTCCATAAAATAAGCAAAATTTACATCAAATACTTCATAAAAATTTTCTCAATATATTTAACAACATTTATTCATCATTATTATAACTCGCAATATTAACAACCAGATCGTTCCCAGGGAAGATGGGGCTTTCCGATAAGGATTTCTCCCTATTGGCGCGTAATTAGGTGACCAAACTCCTTTCCTTAACAGAACTTTCTAGACATTATTAATTATGCAGAAAATAATATGAATAACTTGTCATCTCAATTATTGATTTAATAACATAAAATAATGACAATAATTGAATCAAATAAAATGATATACTATGCAGCAATTACTGTATCAATAATTGAATAAAATTGAGTGACTTCTCATGCAAGCATCAATAATCAATACCGTGTGCTACTATGCAACCACGTGTATTACTATACTTTTCATTATCGGGTATTTCAACAGTTAACGGTAAAAGTTTTGTTGTTATTTTTATAAAAAGATATTTCTGTCGTTTTTTAACTCCGACAATAATTTCGTTGTGAGGTCCACCAATGATTGTGCCGTCGTACGAATATTTTCTGTTAAAACGAATATTCTCCGACCAATCGAATATTTTACAACAACTTGCATACTTTGCAAAATTTATAAATACTACCCACAACTATAACATTGTATCAAATTCACACCATAATATTCAAAAATATATTTCGAGAAAAATTTAATCTTTATTTATGAAAATTGGGGTCTTACATTCTATTTTAGTTTTAAATAGTTTATAGTATTTATATTATATTAATAAAATTATATATATATATATATATATCATTTTTTAAAAGGTCAGTTAAATTTTTAAAATTAAATGTCTAGTATTAATAATTAGTCTCTTTATTTTCACATCATGTTATGCACAGTAATCCAATTATATAAACGTGATTAGACGTATATTATATCGTTTACCTGAAAGTGCCACACTATATAGTATTCTCTTCGTCCCTTAATATAAGACGTTTTAGAAAAATACTTAGTTTCTAATAATACCCCAAATATTAAATAGTAGGCTTAAATATAATTTACTGCGTTAAATTATAGGTCATATTCCACTTCGATGATTCACCTTTCAATTTTGTCAATTAGATGATTGAACTATTATTTTTTTTAATTTCATTCAATTGAAGTTGCCACGTCAGAAATTGCTGACGTGGCTCACTGACTAGACAAACTAATGCTTATGTGTAATTAGAAAATATTATTTTAATTATCTCTTCTAAACATCAAGGATAAATATGTAAACATAATAAAACATAATAATTTAATAAAATCAAACCAAATCAATTTGGATGATCTCTACCACCACTCTCAGATTTGTTCCACCTCCAAATATTCGGCGCAGTTGAGGGTTCCTTTTACTCTCAGATTTGGATGATCTCCACCGCCACTCTCATAACCACTGCATAGAGAAGTCCTTCTTTAATCGTTTTCTCCATCGTCACTCTCATAACCACTGTACAAATGAAGGATGGATCTCTCTCTAGTTCTGTTATCACTTCATTTTTTCACTCCTTTTATCCTTATCTGCATACGGGGAGAGTCCATTCACATTCCAATTCCTCTTTCTCTATCTAAAAACCCGCATCTCTGTTGAGAAATCAGTTATCGAGCTGTTTATATACAGTATTTGATTTGTTAGGGTTTTAGGAAATGGAGAAAAAATAGGGGGTTTTCTCAGCTTTGAAAGAAGTAGTACGGGGAGGAGCAGGTCGCCAATGTCGGGTCTGTTGCAACGTAAGAAGGGGAACCAAAGCCAGAGCAATTTGGGTAACTCGGAGCTGTTGATTTCGAGATTCGGGAGCTTAAGGCCGGTAGTGGGAGAGACACTGACGCCGTTAATTGAGGGTCCGGATCCGAATGGCAGGGAGGTTGGAGACTCGAAGCGTGTCGGGCTGGGACAGTTGATGAAGGGGCAACTTTCTCGGGCTCCTTCCATGGCTGCAAATTACAAGCGGTCTGATCTGAGATTGTTGCTTGGATTTATGGGTGCGACGCTTGCTCTGGTGTACGTTAGCACCACTGACCCTCTAGGTTCGGAATTATTGTTCATTTTTTGTTCTTCATTCTTGATTTGTCTTAAGTTAAAATTTTTAGCTTGATTCAGATTGAGTTTTTTTTTCTTTTGATTAATTAATTAATTTTGTTTAGTTCGACTAAATGGGTGAGAAATTGATTTGGTTTGATTTTATTAAATTATTATTATGTTTTATTACATTTTTGACATATTTACCCTTGATGTTTAGAAGAGATAATTAAAATAATATTTTTTAATTACACATAAGCATTAGTTTGTCTAGTCAGTGGGCCACGTCAGCAATTTCTGACTTGACAGCCTCAATTGAATGAAATTTAAAAAAAATTAATAGTTCAATCATCTAATTAACAAAATTAAAAAGTGAATCACTGGAGTAGAATATGACCTGTAGTTTAAGGTAGTAAATTATATTTAAACCTAAATAGTATAACTTTGGTTCTCTCATTATTTTTTACTTAATAAATAACAATCTATTTTTTTAATATAAAAGCAATATAAATATTTAATATTATATAATTATTTCTTTAATAATTATACAAAACTCTAAAAAGTCTTAAATTAGGGGAGAGAGAGAGAGCAGTATATCTGCTATCTATTAGGTCGGTCTATATAGTACTTTCAATTATTTTCTTTTGGGTAGAGGATGAATAAAAACATACTCCCTCCGTCCCAAATTAACTGCTCAGTTTTAACTTTTTAAAATCAAATTGACCATTTTTAAAACTAATATTTTTACTATTTTTGCTAAAATATAGGTGAAATGATTATAACCAAAAGAAAGTATATACAATTTATTATTAATCCTAATTTTTATAATTTTAGAAATATATTTATATATGCTTAATTATTAATTCTAAAAATAGTCAATTTGACTTAAAAAAGTCAAAACTGAACAATTAATTTGAGACGGGGGGAGTAATTGATACTCCCCACATGATTGGGGTTTATTTGTCTAAAGGGGGTCCCATCGGCCAGCCTCGCTTCATTTCTAATCTCCAAAGTTGTGAGAATTGAACGGAGGCACAAATAAATTAGTCGACTAGTATTAATTGAGAGGTCCTCACATATCTATGCGTAAAGTCATTTTAATGACTTTGAACGAGGGAAATAGTTGAAATAAAATTAATTTTGATCGATTGATAAATATAATATCGACGCATAAATTAAAAAGTGATTTTTTTTATATGTTAATATTGTATTGATTATTTGATGAATTTATCATCAACTTAACTCTATGATAATTGGATCCTTAAACGAGAGCAAGATGGAAACAACAAATATTTGAAATTTTATAAATTATACTCCCTCGGTATTTTTTAATTAAAACTGTATGAAAAATATGAACAAATAATTAATATTTTATCTGATCGAGTAAATTAGATATAAATTTTAATATTATTTTATTAAGATTTATTGAAAAGATGACAGAAATATAAATTAATTTTTAATATAAAAATAATATAAGAAATTAAGTCAATTCGTGTTTTTTTTTTTAAATTTAAAAATGACGAATAAAAATAAATAAATTTCACTTTTTAAGCACACAAATAAAAACGAATGAATGAAGTAATAATAAACAAATAAAAGGAGCGTGTTATTGATTGAGATGAAGGACTCGAGGAGTTGAAAAAGAATTTTATTTTGGAGGTATCTTGATTATCAAGTACTTCCTCCGTCCCAAATTAACTGTTCAATTTTGATTTTTTAAAGTCAAATTGACTATTTTTAAAATTAATAATTAAGCATATATAAATATATTTTTAAAATTATAAAAATTAGGATTAGTAATAAATTGTATATACTTTCTTTTGGTTATAATCTCTTCACATATATTTTAGCAAAAATAGTAAAAAAATTAGTTTTAAAAATGGTCAATTTGACTTTAAAAAATCAAAACTGAGCAGTTAATTTGGGACGGAGGGAGTAGTATATAATAAGTAGTATTTTGTTAATTTGTTTGTATTATATGTAGGCGCTTAGTGACGTAAGGGGGTACGTTATCCGTCACGTGAATACAAAGCCAAAAGGGCCAAGACTGAAACGTCTCCGTCTACTAGGATGCATGGTCATGCGGGATACTTGCTACATTAATCCTGACAATAACAGGATGGAGGCTTAAAATAATTCTATTAATCCTATAATTAAATAGTCTTAATAATATACTCCCTCCGTCTCAAATTAATTGCTTAATTTTAACTTTTTTAAGTCAAATTGACTATTTTTAGAATTAATAATTAAGCATATATAATTATATTTCTAAAATTATAAAAATTAAATTAGTAATAAATTGTATATACTTTCTTTTGGTTATAATCTCTTCACCTATATTTAAGCAAAAATAGTAAAAAGATTAGTTTTAAAAATGGTCAAATTGACTTTAAAAAGTCAAAACTGAGCAATTAATTTGGGTCGGAGGGAATATTTATTTGTTATAAAATTATTCATAAAATAATGTAAAATAATTTCATATTATATTTATTTTTTAAAAATTAATTAAAATATTAAATTAAAAAATATCGAATAATACTTAATTTTTTCAAGTTTGAAATAAGTAAGGTGCTGTTTGTTTACATCTGATTGCCTCTTAATGGATTGCCTCTTATTCGCTAAGAGGCATGATGCTGTTTGTTTTGTTTTTTGTTACCTCTGAATGTCTCTTAATCGATAAGACAGAAAATGAAATCTTAATAATTAAGAGGTACCTCTTAATGAATTTTTTTTGATAATTTTTTTTTATATAAATATATTCAACAATATTATGCACTCATTTTTATTAAATTGAATATTTAAAATTATTAAATAAAATTTTACCCTTTAAAATGGTAAAATAGTGTCATTAAGAGACAACTTACTTTTTTGTTATCAAATAATTTTTTAGATTCAGACCTCATAACCATTCAGATGATCTAATTTATTAAGACATCATAATCATTCAGATCTTAATTCACAGATTTATCAAACATAACCTAAGGATTCATATTGTTCTAATTATCGGCTATTGGGTAGCTTTGATTTATGAATGGAGTAAAAAGAAATTGTAACCTTTGTATGAAGTAATCCAGCTAGCTAGGATCCCGGATTACTGTGCTTTACTGATTTTGGGTCGATATGGGTTTTCTTCATTCTAGTTGATAAGGCTACCCATCTACTCTTCTTGTATTGGGCCTCTATATGAGAGGTGTGCAAAAGTGATTTGGGCTTAGGCTCCAACTGTTATTCAGCTTTCAAAGATTCCCGAAGACGCGCTATTTGATCTCATCCAGCAATGTTAGGATATACCATGATATAATTATAGCCTAAGGAATTGATATTTTTACCCAATTTTTTTTTTAATATTTGTAAGGTTGCTCTCACATAAATACCTGATGAAATAAAACAACATCTTCTACTAATTAAAACTATTTTGTTTATAAAAAGTACTTAGGTTAGTATTTACTAATTTAAAGAAAGAAAGATATTTCCACGTGTATTTTTTAATATTTTTACATGATTTTTTTTACATAAACATTACAGTGAATCTCACTTTTATTTGAGAAAAAATAAAATAAAAATATCAAAAACACATGTAGAAATAGTGTTACCAACAAAAATCACGTACTATTTATAAGGTTCTATCATTGACAAGAATAAAACTTATTTAATACCCACTTATTTATTTTAATTATCATGAAAGGGGGTAAACTTATACTAATAGATTTTTGACAAAATAAACAACTAATTTTATTTTATTTCTAAATAAAACAACTAAACTAAACTTTAAAATCGTAAAGCGAATTACATAAAAATATCACAAGGAATGAATATTCAATATATTAGTGTATCACACGGTTAAATAAAAGGGTTAAATACACTTTTCCCCACTCTACTCAACCTCGGTTTACAAATGTAGCACTGAACTGAAATTTTTTACGGTCAACTCACTGAACTATACGTTATTTACAAAAAGTGATTTTGCCGTCTATGTATGTTAACCATTTAACAGAAGAATGATGTGGCAATACGTGGCAATACAAGCAACTGATTAAATATATTACGTGGATTTTATCCCAAAATCCCTAAACCGACTAAATCTCTAAATCCCCAAAATCAGACCCAAATCATTTGTTCTTCATTTGAAAAGAGGAATCAAAACACTCTATCCCCAAAATCAGACCCAAATCGATTCCAACTCCTGACTTCATCCACATAAATCGACGAAGAAAAAGAAGACAATTAAGAGTGGAACTAACATGAGCTCCAGCGAAAATAGTTTCACAAATCGCGTCGAAGATTGGGAGATGCCCAGAACTCCAGTGACATGCCGATGTGGGATTGTCACACCGATGTGGGTAGCTTGGAAAGAGGGAACTGCTGACCCGAGAAGAAGGTTCATCGGGTTGTGCTCGTTTCAAGGTATGTGACCTAATTTCTTCTAGTTGGGCTTCAGGGACCTAATTTTGGTTGTAATATTTAATAACACCAAAAGTTGATCTGGTGTTGTTAAAAATTTGAGTATTAGATGTTTGAGGAGGAGTTATTTGAAGATTTTAAAAGTTGATGATTTCAAAGAGTGGATGGCTTTCTTACTGTTACACACTTAGATCACCAACATATGACTAGAAGTTGCAATTTTTGTAAATTGTAAACATTTACAACCAAAGTCATACACTTTACTGTATATACTATGAGAGTCTAAGATTCAACAACTTCAACTTATTCTATAAAAAGTTACTGATATATAGAGTGAAATAGAAGATTGTTATGTTTTTACTGACCTAAATACCCAATTTCATGCTTGGTAAAAGCATGAAATTTGTTGTATGTTGTAAAAGCATGAAATTTGTTGTATGTTGTAAAAGCATGAAATTTGTTGTATGTTATAAAAGCATATTTGTTATGGGCTTGATGGATGGATTTGTGTGCAACTGGTTGCAGGATAACAATTTGCGTTGTATGTTCTTTAAATGGTGTGATCCTCCATTTACAGAGAGATCAAGGGAAGTGATATTGCAGCTAAAGGGAAATATAGAAAAAAGTAATGAAAAAAATTGAGAGTTTGATGGAAGTATTAAAGAAGATGGAAACTGAGAACATATTGATGAACAAAGGTGAGATAAACAATGAAGAAAAAGAGTTTTTGGTGCTGCAAAGACAAGGGCAGCAGTTGAGGAAGAAAATTGACAAGCAAAGTTCGATGGAGAAGAAATTATGGATTGCTTTAGTAGTTTCTTGGATTTTATTTTTCATTGTATTACAACCAAATGTATAGAGATGTCTTCCTTGAATGTAGTAAAGGATGATTAAAGTATGTATTGAATGTTATTTTGACATGTATGTATTGAATGCTTAATGTTGGTTTTGATGGTTGGCAAATATGTATTGAATATTGATTTGGCTTAGTAGTGTACAATTGAATGCTTATTTGTTGAAGTAGAGCATTGAATTGATGTTGACTGTATTCATTATGACTCCATGTTGAAGCAGAGCATTGAATTGAATTGATGTTTGGTGCAAATTGAAGTGGTAGCAGTAATAACAAACAAGAAGTACATTGTTAACAAACAAGAAGCAATTGTCAATTCCATCTATACAATATTCATTCAAATGTATATAATAAAGTAACACTACACAACACAATTTTCAGTTAGAAGTAATGTAGAATTCACAAATCCACCATATCATATGTGAGACCCCGAATTTTATGAAATAAAAGTATTCAATTTTTTTCTATTTTGGTAAATAGTTAAATTGATAAAAGTTTAAAGTTAAGGATAATATGTGAAATTTTTTTTACAAAGTACGCAAGTTGTTGTATAATATTCGATTGGTCGGGGAATATTCGTTTTAACAGGGAATATTCGTACGGCGGCACAATTATTGGTGGACCCCGCAACGAAATTATTGTCGGATTGAGAAAACGACAAAAATATTTTTTATGAAAATAACGGCGGAAGTTGTACCGTTAACTGTTGAAACACTTAGTGTTAAAAGTACAGTAATACGCGTGGTTGCATAATAGCACACGGTATTGATTATTGATGCTTACGTGATAAGTCACTCAGTTTTGTTTTATTGATATTATTAATGTAATAAAACAGAAAAACATTTTATATAAAACAGAATACTTTTATAAAGTTATTCTATAAATAGAATATATAATAATCTATTATTCATAGTGTTTTGCATAGTAAAATCTTTTTATATAAAACAGAATACTTTTATAAAGTTATTCTATAAATAGAATATATTATATTTTATTATGCATAGTGTTGCATAGTGTCTGTATAGTATTTTGCATAGTAAAATCTTTTTATATAAAACAGAATACTTTTATAAAGTTATTCGTTTTATTAGATTATAAATAGAATATATTTTATTTTATTTAAAAGATTTTGCTTTAAATCTGGACCGTCCGATTAAAAGTAAATCAATCTGGACCGTTCATGAATTAGTTACTATGCAGTCCATTCTTCTATAAATAGAAGCTCATTCCTTCATTATTTATTACGAATTCACTGAAACTCTAGAGAGAGAAACTATAGAGAGAAAGAAGAAAAGTGTTCTGCTACTTCACTACTCCTATATCCAGTACTCTTCTTCTTAAGGTAAGGGATATTATTTCTTTTGTATTCATGAAGAGAACTTCTGTTATTCTATTATTTATTATTCTGTTAGAATAACCTGTATACGCGGGCTACCCTATATTCATGGCCACGATTACCACCAGAGTGGTTGCCGTTCTTGTCCGTATTCTTCTTTCTCCACTGGTTATCGTTGTTCTGATGACTGCTGCCACCGGTATAATCCTGGTTGTGGTCCCTCGATTGATCATACTCGCTATCTCGCTCTAATAATTGAGCCCTGTTGACAACATCTGAATAGAGAGAAAATTTATGAGAAATGAGATATTGACGTATGCCGGATTTCAAACCTCTCAGAAACATCCGCGTCATACGTTCCTCATTCTCTACCAAATGAGGTGCAAACCTGGACAACTCTGCAAATTTCGCCTCGTATTGGGACACCGTCATGTTATTCTGCTCCAGTCTAATAAACTCTACCTCCTTCATATGACGAATACTTTCAGGAAAGTACTTGTCATTGAATAGTTTCTGAAATGTCTCCCAAGACATGTTGAGTGCGGCTGGATGGGTACGCTTCACAGACTCCCACCAGTAGTCTGCCTCGCCACGGAACATAAAGGTGGCGAATGGAACCTTCTGTTCCTCCGCACATCCCAAGACATCGAATATCTTGGTAATTTGCTTGACCCACGTCTCCGCCTTAATCGGATCCGGCTTTCCCCAGAATTCTGGTGGTCCCAACTCTTTGAACTGCTTGGCTGTGACAAGCCGCACATTGCTATCATTTCCACCCGTATTTTGTACACGAGTCTCCCTCGTCTGGTTTTGCATGAACTGAAAAAAAACTCCTAAACATCCCGTCGTTCATCGTCTGCTCAGTGGTGTTGTTTACATGAGGAATATTGCCAGCCTGTTGCACGTTCTCCTCGTTGGTGAGCAAAGGTGTCTTCACGGTCTCATTTACTCCACTGTTAACATTCTCAATCGACATTCTCAAATACTGCCATAAATAAGAGTTAATTTAACAAATCACATAATATCCCTATATTATGACCGACCAACAGATAAGCTTAGGTAGGACATACTAGCGAAGGATTTACTCGTCTCTCCCCTCCTAGTTCTATTCCCCGATCTCCTCCAGAGATCATATCCCTAAGCTCTGATACCAACTGTGACGCCCCCAAAACAGGTCCAATCCATCCAACCCATTCTGAGTCGCCAAATACATGGTACAGAAAATAACTACAACTTTATTATTACAATTGTCGTGCAAAATACGACAACACATATACTGTGAGTTTAAATACAAATATTGTCATCTAGACAGTATTCATACTCAACTAAGAACTCATTATACTTATTGATACACTATTTTATAAAATAGTGAGGACTACTAAAACAACTGTCTTGAACCATCATTCCACACCCCGACTAGTACTCGCTACATTCTCGCCTCCTGAGAAGAAAATGGAACAACAAGGAAAAGGGTGAGCTCAACTAGCCCAGTAAAGAATATTATGACTAAGATAATATACAACAAATTATCCTTAGTCTTCAACAGGGAAAAATATGATAGAATACAATAGACAACAAGTTTTAAATCAATAACTGCAGCGGAAACAGCAAACCATTAGAAGAGTCAAGTAGAGAATGAGTTCTACTATCTTCTAAGATTTAAAAGTCCATCATCAATATTTTATCCCTGTAACAACGATCAATAACCATCTTTAATCAAATATTCATCTTTACACTACAGGCCAAAGATATTCATTTGTATCACCAGTCGATCATGTTCATCTCAACACCTGTTCATCTTTGCACTACGGGCCAAAGATATTTATCAGAAATCATCAATCTTTGCACTACAGGCCAAAGATATTCAATTATATCATCATTTAGGACTGAGGATGATGAAAAATATTTTAAAGGAAACGAATCCAGTGAAACAAAATAATAAATATTAAGGATTCGTATTTCAGCTATTCCATGTCCAAAAATACCTCATAAATAATCATAGTGGAGTAAAATTCAAGAATGATCAAAACATGGATACAATCAAAGCTAGTATCCAGAATAGATATTTTGGACGAAAAGAAGAAAATTTTATTTTTCGGTGAATAGTAACTCGTGAATAGTAACTCGTGAATAGTAAATCATGAATAGTAACTCATGAATAGTAACCCCGACATGAAAAGTTCCAAATTTAATAAAAAGTTCAGATTAATACTTCGGCATAATGATATTGAAGAAAATAATATCATTTAAGAAGAAATAACATCCCTTACCTCGGAAATACGGTACTTCTGACTGGAATACTAGATATAGTGCTGAAGGAAACTTGCACCGTATAGCAACACTCAAAGTATCAAATACTCACAAGAATACGCTCGATATAGAGAGAGAAAGAGAGAGAAACTTGTGTTTCTGGTGTGATTTTCAATTCTAACCTAAGCACCATATTTATAAGAAAATGCTTAGAACACCAAAGCAGAAAATTGAATAAATTAATAATATAATTTTCTTAATTTCCTTACCACACCATATCAGCTGATTTCCACCATTAACATGTGCTACTCAAATTTCAAAAACGTTTTTCTTAATAAAAATAATTAAAACTTCCAAAAATCAATTATTTCGGAACTTCAGAACTTCAATAATTCATAAAAAATAGCCCTTTATTCAGAAAATTCAAATCTCGCGAGTTTTTATAGGAAATTCAATTCTCTACAACTTTGCAAAAGAAAGTTTTTTCAAATTCCAAACAGAAATTGACCGAAATCCATAAACGGGCGATTTTACAGTCAATAATAAATTTTCGATCAAGAATTGTGTCCACCAACACACAAAACATGTGTTAATCATTTAATGCCACAAAAATACTCTTACTCCTCATATACTCATATATCCCACATTCATTATAAAAATATCATCATCAATATATTATTAAAATAATATATTTAAATGAATTATTTTATCAGAAAAAGATAAAATATTAATTTTCAACAATTGTCACATTAAAAATTTTCTCCATCTATATCCACATAAAATCAATATTTTTCTCATCATATAAATCACTAATTAATTATACACAAATAATATTACAGAATCACAGTACTGGCAACCAGGCCGTTCCTAGGAAAGAGGGGGCTTTCCAATAAGGATCTCTCCTTACTGGCGCGCAATTAGATGACCAAACCTCTCATTAGACAGAACTTTCTAGACATTACCAATAATGTTATCTAATAATATTATTCAGATAATATAAATTATTGTTCCGATAATAGAAAATACTGTGTAGTGACAATTATTAAAACAACAGTAATATAAAATATCAACGCAACAATTATTGAATCAATAAAATACAATATTGAACAGTAATTACTGTAACAATTATTGAGTAGTGCCTTCTTACGTAAGAATCAATAATTAGTGCAATACCGTGTGCTACTGTGCAACAACGCGTATTACTGTGTTTTAACCACCGGGTATTCTAACAGTATTAACGGTAACAACTATGCCGTTATTTATAAATAACTTATTTTTGTCGTTTTCTTCATCCAATCGCTTTCCGTTATGGGGCCCACAAAAGACTGCGCCGTCGTACGAATATTCTCCGACAGTAAGAATATTCCACGACCAAGCGAATATTTCCCGACAACAATGAATATTTTATAACCACTTGCTTATTTAAAATATTTACGCATTTTACCCATAACTAACCACATTAATCAAATCAACCCTTACTATTTCAAAATAATAAATAGAGGAATTTAAATTTCATTTATTAATAATTTGGGGTCTTACATCATTGGCCCGTAGTGCATTGATGGACAGTTTTTGGTATGATTATGACTATGTATTCTCTTTGGCCAAGGGTGCAAAGATGAATTATTTTATGGCATGATCAGGACCGTTGATGAAAACACGATTATCTTTGGCCCATAGTGCATGGATAATTCGTGGTCGTGATACTAAAGAATATCGTTGGCCTGTAGTGTAGGGATGATTCGATGATGTGGATTAATTATCGAGCTGAGTCTCAGCAATGAAATATTAATTCATGGATATGATAATAATGAATATCTTTTGTGAGACCCCAATTTTATGAAATAAAAGTATTCAATTTTTTTTTATTTTGATAAATAGTTAAATTAATAAAGTTTAAAGTTAAGGGTCATATTTAAAAAAAAATTCAAAGTAAACAAATTGTCATAAAATACCTGGTCACTATTCACTCGGGTATTTGGGACACTTTTTGTATCGGAGTTACTATTCACGAGTTACTATTCACGAGTTACTATTCACCCAAATTACTATTCACTCTAGTATTGTTCACTCGAGTATTTGGGACGCTTTTTGTGTCGGAGTTACTATTCACGAGTTACTATTCACGGGTTACTATTCACCCAAATTACTATTCACTCTAGTATTGTTCACTCGAGTATTTGGGACGCTTTTTGTGTCGGAATTACTATTCACGAGTTACTATTCACAGGTTACTATTCACCCAAATTACTATTCACTTTAGTATTGTTCACTCGAGTATTTGGGACACTTTTTGTGTCGGAGTTACTATTTACGAGTTACTATTCACGAGTTACTATTCATGAGTTACTATTCACGAGTTAATATTCAGGAGTTACTATTCACCCGGACAATATATTTATTTTCGGTCCAAATCATTTTTGGGTACAATATTATTCCATGAGGAAATGTGCTAATTTTTCAGACCGTTGGTTGAAATTATATTAGTAAATCAATAATTCATTTAAATATATTATTATAATATTATATTATAGTAGTATAATGTGATTATATGATAGTATGTTTTTTTATAATTTGAATGGTAACATTATTATAGTAAATTCATGGTATAAAAGTAAAATGAGGTGAAAGAGAACAATTTAAATTTGAATTCTGATGATGTAAGCGATGATGTCATCAGAATGATGAGGTAAGCAATGATGTCATCAGAAGGATGATGTAAGCAATGATGTCATTTGATCGATGATGTATGCAATGATGTCATCTGATCGATGATGTAAGCGACGATGTCATAAATTATGGCGAAAAGACTATTTTACCCTTACTCTAGCAAGCTTATAAATAGAAGCTCATTCCTTCATTATTTCTTACGAATTCATTGAAACTCTAGAGAGAGAAACTATAGAGAGAATTCTTCTTCTATAATCTTGAGAGTATTTCTTTAAAGTTTAAGAAAGCTTTGAGCGTAGTATAAGTTTCCTTCGAGTATATACTCGCCCTACTAGTTGGAATACTCTTTTTTGAAAGGTAAAGGGATATTATTATGGTAAAGGGATATTGTTATAGTAAGGAATATTATTTCTTTCTTTCATCTTCATGAAGAGAACTTCTGTTATTCCATTCTTTATTATTCTGTTGGAATAACCTGTAAAATTGGCATACCCTATACATATCATGTATACGCGGCATACCCTATACCTGGTGAAATCCTTATGTTATTCCATTCTTTATTATTCTGTTGGAATAACCTGTATGTGTGGTTTACCCTATACTTGGTGGAATGACTTGTATATGCGGTTTACCCAATACTTGGTGATCTTCTTTCATTATTCTGTATTTATTATTCTGTCAGAATATCCTGTCGGTGTGAATTTCACCTGACCTGGTTCCATTACTTATTATTCCGTATTTACGATTCTGTTGGAATATCCTGTCTGTGTGTTTTACACCGGACCTGGTTCCGTCTTTATTATTCTGTATTTATTATTCTGTTGAGAATAACCTGTCTGTGCGGTTTCTATCGCATGCATGGTGAATCCTTCTGTTATTCCATTCTTTATTATTCTGTTGGAATAACCTGTCTATGTGAATACCACATACATGGTGAATGATCCTTTATATTCATTCCTTATTAAATTGTGAAAATAATCTGTTTAAGTGGATTACCGCATGGCGGTGAAAATCCATTTGTATTTTCATATATTCTTTATTATACTGTTGGTTATTGGTTTTACTGTTGTATGTCTTTGACCCTAGTGAAACGATGATATGTTGTTGAATATCTTTGGCTTACGTGCAAAGATGAATTGTTAATTGATAGCTTTGGCCCGTAGTGCAAAGATGGACAGGTGTATGACATGATCATGACCACTGGTGATACTAATGAATATCCTTGGCCGTAGTGCAGGGATGATTCGATGATGAGAATTATTTATTTAGCTGAGTCTCAGCGATGGTTTTTATAGTTGAACATCTTTGGCACGTAGTGCAAAGGTAGACAACTGATTGGTATGATCATTGTTATTACATCTGAATATCTTTAACCTTTGGGGTAAGGATATTGAGTAAACGTTCCATTAAGCCTTTGTGACAAGAAGGAATTGTTAATTCACATTATTATAACTATGAATTGTGAATTTAACTAACATCTTTGGTGGTTCAGGTGAAGACACGTGATGAAAGTTCTATTTGTCTTGAGTATAACAAAGAACTGTTGATGAGTATTACAGGAATAAAATATCAACGATGGACTTTTAATTTAGAGGAGACAGTAGACATTATGTTCTACTTGACTCTTCTAATGGATTGTTAATTCCGCTGCAATTATGGTTGAAAAGTTTTATTATCTACCATATGTTCTAAATCTCTGATTTATTATTGATGAAAACTATTGATAATGTAGTTATCTTTAGTCATGATATTCTTTACTGGGCTAGTTGTGCTCACCCTTTCTTTCACTGTTCTCTTCAGGAAATGAGAACGTAGCTGGGTCGAGCGGGGATAACAGGGAAATAGTGTGATGGTCCGAGACTGTAGAAGTTTCTCAATACATTATAAAACGGCATGACATGCAACCGATAATTGTATTGAGGACCTAAGATGTGTGTGTCGTATTTTATACGTCACGTAATATTTAATTTTGGTGAACTATAATAGGGTGAAGTGAACCCGACTTTGGAAGCGTTAATTGCTGCTGTATTATATATGGCATTGTAATCATTTGAGTTTGGATACTGTCTATGAGACTATATTGTATTAAAACTCACAGTTAACTGTGGTCGTATTCTTTACGACAGTTCAACAGTTGTATAAATGAAATTGGTATTTGATTTTTATAGTGTGATATCTGGCGACTCAGAATGGGTCGTGTGGACCTATTTTGGGGGCGTCACATCTTTGGCCGTAGTGCAAAGATGATTTAATGATTACGAGCAGGAATTATGATTTGGTATAACCATGATTTTTGATGTTTCAGGTAATAAAAATGTAGCTGGGTCGAGCGGGGTATTAAGAGGATTAGAATGGTGGTCTATAACTGTTGAGGTTCTCCCTAAATAGTATGAAAATAATTTTTATTGAGAACTTTAGATAAGTGTGTCGTATTGTATACGTCATTTGATATTTAATCTTGGTGAACTGAATAGGGTGAGGTGAACCCAACTTTGGAAGGGTGTTTTGCCACTATCATACAAGATGTCTAATGACATACAACCTCGTGTTATCATAAGACAGGGTTGTGCACATCCACTTGCTGAGTATATCTATGGGCACTACCTATATGATCTTGGAGTTTATTTGAAATATAATATTCACTTGGAGACAGTGGAGATAGTTATATGTCAAGAGAAGACTCATCATTGGAAAGAAGATGATAGTAATCTTCTCATTTTTCTTTGGGGTCTATTGGGTCAATCAAGGATAATTCTGTGGACATATAATATCTGTTATAACCTAGACGCATGGCCTCCCATGTACGAAGGTTTCCTTGAGCACTTCCCAAATATTTTAATTTCTAAAACAGTTTTTGACTATACTTTTATGTAAAGTACCATTGTAAGGTTGTGGTCAAGGCACCATGAGAGTTACATACATTTGTATTAAAACTCATAGTTAACTGTGGTCGTATTTTATACGACAGTTCAACAGTTGTATACATGAAGTTGTATTTGAATTTTGTATCATGTATCTGGCGACTCAGAATGGGTGATGTATAATTAATTTTGGGGGCGTCACATCATAAAGCTGATCACAATGCACAACATTGAAGCATATTCAGGTACTGCAAACATGAACTAGTACTAATATCATACACCAATACTTATTGCATTTTCAGGTATAATGCTTAGACAATAGCAAAAGCTTTTGTATTATAAAAGATAAAGCATTCAGACCATTACAGAACCATATTACATATTCCAAGCATTCACCAAAATCACATAACCAAAATGCATTATCTAGCATTACAGAACCATATTAACATTCATCCAGTTCAGTAGCATAATTGCATACAAAATACCATAATCAGTCCCAAAATATAAGAAACCTAATAACTTAATATCCCAAAAGATAAAAATCCTAATTTTTATCTAACTTTGCTCCATCCTTCTTCCTTGGAATTTTGTATCTCCCTCTTGTAGAATCTTGGTTGCCAACATTTATCTTCCTTTTTCCCCTCTAGTTTAAATTTTGGAAGAAACTGAGCTTAGACTTGGTGTTTGGAATCCCATTCCACAAAGATGTGCTGTATTTGGTGGGGTACTGGCTGGAGGGGTATTATTGATAGGAAAATCAGTAGTACTCATCACACGTGGAGTTGGCATCTACAAAATATAAAAGCTCTCAAATTAAGTAAGCAATTAAATGATAACATGGAAAGTAGACCAATATAGGTATGCTTTTACTTACAAACATAAATGCTTGTGGGGGTCTATCTTTCCCTTTTTCATTAGAGCATCCCACCTTTTCTTTACCTTTTCTTGTGTACTGTAACAACATATATCTCATAGTTAGTCTTTATCATATATTCTCAATAAATATAATGAACATGCTAAATGGAATCTTACATTAGGTGTTGGTTCTTTTGCTTTGTTGAATTGGTCTCCCCCTCTAATTACTATACCAGGTAGTACAGTAGGATGTGCAGTGGGTTCTTGATTAAATATATCAGTCGGCTTTTCAACTTGCTCTCTTGTGGGCTTTGCATTGGTCTCTTTAACTGGGCATTGGTTCCTTCTATGATCAGACTTTCTACAAATGCTACAATGCATTTTTCTTCCTACCCTACTCACCCTCTTCACTTGACCATTATTTCCTTTGTCTTCCTAACCTTCTCTCCTTCTCAGCCTCTGTGGTCTGACTCTCAATTTCTTTGGTATTGGTGGAGGACCCATAATGTCACAGTCTGTGAATTCCCTGAAATCTTCACCATTTAACACCTCAAGAGTATGACTATAAGTCTTGAGGTAAGTATCTCTACTATACCAGTGAGCTACATAGTCTATTGAATTTTGATAAATTGACTGAATTGCTGATACAACATGACAACATGGGATGCCAGTAAGGTCCCACACTCTACAAGCACAAGTTCTATCATTAAGATTCAAGTTTTTTCTTAATTCTTGGACAAATTAAATCCTCTGACTTAAGCATATCATCCCTTTTCTGATGCAATCTAACCATGATTTGATCATGAATTTTCTGAAGTATTGTTAGAACTAGCATGTACCTAGACAATATTGATATAAGAGTAAGTGTAACTGACATTTGACTTGTGTAACTTGATTATATTGCAAGAACATTAAAATAATACAATTTGTAGTAAGTTAGTAATAATGTACCTAGCTTTGATAATCCAAGCATTGAAGCATTCAGACATGTTATTCTCAACATTATCAGCCTTTGAATGAGTCCCAAAATAAGCTTTAGACCAAACCTTTGGATCATGCTCCACAATATTATCATGTGCAGGGCCAGAAAGCCTCGTAATCTCCCCCATTGCTCTCTTATGTGATTGATCATGAGTTGCACATGCAGCTTCCTAAAACAATCTCTTTAGTGCCTGTGAAGTGAACCTTTTCCTCCAGTTAGCATAAATATGTCTAGCACAATTTCTATGCTCAACATGAGGAAGCAGTTCACATATGGCATTCTTCAAACCCTGTACAACACAAACTGGAGTTAGTAAAGCATATGCAATTAGTAAAACAGAGGCATTTAGTAAAACAGAGACATTTATAGTAAATATATACCTTTTGTTGGTCACTGATTATAGTAAATCCATAGCCTTCACCAAGTTTAAGGTCATCAGCCAACAACTCCAAAAACCATCTCCAACTGTCACCATTTTCAGTTTCTACAACAGCCATAGCTACAGGGAACATTTGATTGTTCCCATTGTAAGACCCCGAATTTTATGAAATAAAAGTATTCAATTTTTCTTATAATTACTATTCAGTAAATGGTTAAATTGATAAATGTTAAAGTTAAGGGTGAAATATGAATTTTTTTTCAAAATAAGCAAGTGGTTATAAAATAATCATTGTTGTCGGGGAATATTCGTTTGGTCGTGGAATATTCTTTCTGTCGGAGAATATTCGTACGACGGCGCAGCTATTTGTGGGCCCCATAATGAATAACTGTCGGGTGAAGGAAAACGACAAATTTGAGTTTTTACAAATAACGGCGTATATGTTACCGTTAACACTGTTAGAATACCCGGTGGTTAAAATACAGTAATACGCGTTATTGCACAGTAGCACACGGTATTGCATAGTATTTTTGAAATTATTGATTCTTACGTAAGAAGGCACTACTCAATAATTGTTACAGTAATTACTGTTCAATATTTTATTTTATTGATTCAATAATTGCTGCGTTGATATTTTATATTATTGTTGTTTCAATAATTGTTGCTGCACAGTATTTTCCTTTATCAGATCAATAATTCATATTATTTGAATAATATTATTAGATAACATTATTGTCAATGTCTAGAAAGTTCTGTCTAAGGAGAGGTTTGGTCATCTAATTGCGCGCCAGTAAGGAGAAATTCTTATTGGAAAGCCCCCTCTTTCCTGGGAACGACCTGGTTGTCATAAATGTGATTCTGTAATATTATTTGTGAATAATTAATTATTGATTCATATGATAAGGAAATATTTATTTTATGTGGATATAAACGAGGGATATATTTTTGTGGTTAAAAAATGAAGGAGTTAATGTTGAGATTTTTATCCGTATTTTTGTCGGAATGGAGGTATTAAAAATCAGGGTTTTTTTGAGATATTTTGCGGGGGTTATAATTTTTAATCCGACCGTTGGATCGTGGTAATTTTTGGATATGTTATACATATATAAGTTGAGTATATGCCCACAAATTTTGAACCGTTAAAAATGAATGTATGATTTATTATGAATTTTACGAGATGACTAGTTCAGAAATTGTTGAATTTTCGGAGTTTATCATTTTGGTGGAAAATTCTAGAATTGGTGGGCCCCACTTGTGGTTTGTAAGACCCCGAATTTTATGAAATAAAAGTATTCAATTTTTCTTATAATTACTATTCAGTAAATGGTTAAATTGATAAAAGTTTAAAGTTATGGGTGAAATATGAATATTTTTTTCAAAATAAGCAAGTGGTTATAAAATAATCATTGTTGTCGGGGAATATTCGTTTGGTCGTGGAATATTCTTTCTGTCGGGGAATATTCGTACGACGGCGCAGCTATTTGTGGGCCCCATAACGAATAACTGTCGGATGAAGAAAACGACAAATTTGAGTTTTTACAAATAACGGCGTAGTTGTTACCGTTAACACTGTTGGAATACCCGGTGGTTAAAATACAGTAATACGCGTTATTGCACAGTAGCACACGGTATTGCATAGTATTTGTAAAATTATTGATTCTTACGTAAGATGGCACTACTCAATAATTGTTACAGTAATTACTGTTCAATATTTTATTTTATTGATTCAATAATTGCTACGTTGAAATTTTATATTATTGTTGTTCAATAATTGTTGCTGCACAGTATTTCCTATTATCAGATCAATAATTCATATTATTTGAATAGTATTATTAGATAGCATTATTGGCAATGTCTAGAAAGTTCTGTCTAAGGAGAGGTTTGGTCATCTAATTGCGCGCCAGTAAGGAGAAATCCTTATTGGAAAGCCCCCTCTTTCCTGGGAACGGCCTGGTTGTCATAAATGTGATTCTGTAATATTATTTGTGAATAATTAATTATTGATTCATATGATAAGAAAATATTTATTTTATGTGGATATAAATGAGGGATATATTTTTGTGGTTAAAAAATGAAGGAGTTAATGTTGAGATTTTTATCCGTATTTTTGTCGGAATGGAGGTATTAAAAATCAGGGTTTTTGAGATATTTTGCGGGGGTTATAATTTTTAATCCGACCGTTGGATCGTGGTAATTTTTGGATATGTTATACATATATAAGTTGAGTATATGTCCACAAATTTTGAACCGTTAAAAATGAACGTATGATTTATTATGAATTTTACGAGATGACTGGTTCAGAAATTGTTGAATTTTCGGAGTTTATCATTTTGGTGGAAAATTCTAGAATTGGTGGGCCCCACTTGTGGTTGGTGAAGAAATGTGCTGAATTATATTTCAAATGTGGTGGGTGGGAATAGTAGCAGGTAAAGCCATCAGGTTGCAGGTCAAACCTACCAAAATTTTCCTATAAATAGAGGGCTAAGTTAGAATTGAAAATCACACCAGAAACATAAGCTTTCTCTCTTTCTCTCTCTATATTATGAAGCATATTTTGTGAGTTTTTAGATACTTGGTGAGTTGCTATTCATCAGTGCAAGTTTTCTTCAGCATCATATCCGATATCCAGTCAGAAGTACTGCTCTTTTGAGGTAAGGGATAGTAAGGGATATTAATGGATTTTAAGGGTTGTTATGATTTTCAGTTTCGTAATTTTTCTGATCTTCAAAAATTCTGGAAAAATTTGAAATGATATTTTGATGAGTTTTATTGATTGTGTCCAAAAATGGTGATTTTTGGATGTATAGATTGAGAGTTATGAATTTTATGAGAAAAGACTATTTTAAAAGTAACCGCTTATAATTCCTTGTGGTTAACTCCAAAATTGATGAAATTTTTATTGGGAGTACATGTATATGATAGAAGTATACTCTGTAAATTTCAGAATTTTTGGACAAAAGTACAATTTTTGATAAATGTCTAAATATTCGGTATTTTGGCCATATGAAAAATAGTAAATGACTTTTAAAAATTCTGAGAAAAATATATATTCACTATGGGACTATATTATGCTAAATCCCAGAAAAGAAATATTTTTGGAACTGATTTGGTATTTTTTTTATGAAAATAGTCTAGTTATAAGTAAATGAATTAAATATGTTTGTGAAGTAAGAAAATTGGAAAATAGGATTTTATGGCTTGAGAATCCTATATGAGGTATATGCAGATTTTTGATGAGGGTTTTGGTTATTGGTGATGAAATCTTATGAGTTTGGCATTTTAGATGATTAAATGCATTATTTAGTAAAGTGTAAACAATTTAAATAAATTGTTTATAAGCTTAAGAAATATTATTCTTTCAATATCATTATACCGAAATATTGGTATGGATTTTATTGTGGAATTTCTACCTTTTTGTGTCGAGTTACTATTCATGAGTTACTATTCACGAGTTACTATTCACGATAAAAATTGGTTTCTTTTTCTAACCAAATTATAGTTGAGTTATGAATATTACTCTTGAGATTAAAACTATGTTGATCATATTATTTTATTATCATATATAACATTTTTATAACCCTGATGTTGAAATTCTCTTTCACTTGAGTGTAAAGATGGGTAAATTATTGGTATGATCATGACTATGGGTTCTCTTTGGCCTGTAGTGCAAAGTTGAATTGTGACTGGTATGATCATGACCATTGAATTTATAATTGAATATCTTTAGCTTAAGTGCAAAGGTGAATTGATCAACATGGTTATAATTATTGTTTATATAAATTCTGAAATGATTATATATTTCTTTGAGATATGAATATATTTGGCCTGTAGTGCAAATATGAATTGTTGATGAATATCTTTGGCCTGTAGTGCAAAGATGAATTGTTGATGAATATCTTTGGCCTGTAGTGCAAAGATGAATTGTTGATGAATATCTTTGGCCTGTAGTGCAAAGATGGTCTGTTGATGAATATCTTTGGCCCGTAGTGCAAAGATAAACTGTTGTTGAATATCTTTGGTCGTAGTGCAAAGATGGATTTATTAGTATGATTATGAACAGGAACTGTGATTTGGTATAACCATGATCTTTGATGTTTCAGGTAAAGACAGGTGATGAAAATATTCTTCGTCCTGGGTGCGAAGAAAAATTTAGAATCACAATTATGATTATGAGTTATTCATATGATTGTGGAAAGGAATTGTTGAGTGATGTTACATGGATAAAATATTGTTGGTGGATTTTTAACATGGAGAAGATAATAGACTTTATAGTCTATTTGACTCTTCTAATGGATTGCTCGTTCCGCTGCAACTATGGTTGAAATTTTTATCATTTACCATATGTTCTAAATCTCTGATTTATTATTGATGAAGGCTATTGATAATTTAATTATCTTTAGTCATGATATTCTTTACTGAGCTAGTTGTGCTCACCCTTTTGCTTCACAATTCCTTTCAGGTAATAAGAGTGTAGCTGGGTCGAGCGAGGGTAAAGGGGAAATAGAACGGTGGTCTCTAGTTGTGGATGTTCTCCCGAAGCAGTATAGAAAAGTTCATTTAGTAGTTATATTTGGTGAATCCAATAGGGTAAGGTGTACCCAACGTTGGAAGGGTGGTTTGCCACTATCATACAAGATGTCTAACGACATACAACCTCGTGTCATCATAAGACAGGGATGTGCTCATCCACTTGCTGAGTATATATACGAGCACTACCTATATAATCTTGGTGTTTGTTTGAAGTATAATTCTCAATTAGAGACAGTGGAGATAATGATAAGTCAAGAGAAGACTCACCATTGGGAAGAATATGATAGTAATCTTCTCGTTTTTCTTTGGGGTCTATTGGGTCAACCAAGGATAATTCTGTGGCCATATGATATCTATCATAACCTAGACGCGTGGCCTCCCATGTACGAAGGTTTCCTTGAGCACTTCCCAAAGATTCTAATTTCTAAAACAGTTTTTGACTATACCTTTATGTAAGGTGTTATTGTGAGGTGATGTCCACGGTTGGAACATGAGTCACATTTGGTATATATTTGTATCCAAACTCACAGCATATGTGTTGTTGTATTTTGCACGACAATTGTTGTAATAAAGTTGTAGTTGTTTTCTGTACCATGTATTTGACGACTCAGAATGGGTTGGATGGAATGGACCTATTTTGGGGTTGTCACAGGTGGTATCAGAGCTTGGGGATATGATCTCTGGCGGAGATCGGGGAATACAACTAGGAGGGGAGAGATGAGTAAATCCTTCGCTAGTGTGTCCTACCTAAGCTTATTTGTTGGTCAGTCATAATATCGGGATATTATGTGATATGTTAATTTGTTAAATTAACACTTGTTTTGAAGCTGTATTCTAGAATGATATTTGAAATACAGGAGATGAGCAATGGAGAAATTATGATGACAGAGAAGATGGAATCTGAAATGAAAGGAAGGTATTCTCAACTCTTTGAAATACCAGGTACGTAAATTTCGGGGACGAAATTTCATAAGGAGGGGAGATTGTAAGACCCCGAATTTTATGAAATAAAAGTATTCAATTTTTCTTATAATTACTATTCAGTAAATGGTTAAATTGATAAAAGTTTAAAGTTATGGGTGAAATATGAATATTTTTTTCAAAATAAGCAAGTGGTTATAAAATAATCATTGTTGTCGGGGAATATTCGTTTGGTCGTGGAATATTCTTTCTGTCGGGGAATATTCGTACGACGGCGCAGCTATTTGTGGGCCCCATAACGAATAACTGTCGGATGAAGAAAACGACAAAAATTTAAGTTTTTACAAATAACGGCGTAGTTGTTACCGTTAACACTGTTGGAATACCCGGTGGTTAAAATACAGTAATACGCGTTATTGCACAGTAGCACACGGTATTGCATAGTATTTTTGAAATTATTGATTCTTACGTAAGAAGGCACTACTCAATAATTGTTACAGTAATTACTGTTCAATATTTTATTTTATTGATTCAATAATTGCTACGTTGAAATTTTGTATTATTGTTGTTCAATAATTGTTGCTGCACAGTATTTCCTATTATCAGATCAATAATTCATATTATTTGAATAGTATTATTAGATAGCATTATTGGCAATGTCTAGAAAGTTCTGTCTAAGGAGAGGTTTGGTCATCTAATTGCGCGCCAGTAAGGAGAAATCCTTATTGGAAAGCCCCCTCTTTCCTGGGAACGGCCTGGTTGTCATAAATGTGATTCTGTAATATTATTTGTGAATAATTAATTATTGATTCATATGATAAGAAAATATTTATTTTATGTGGATATAAATGAGGGATATATTTTTGTGGTTAAAAATGAAGGAGTTAATGTTGAGATTTTTATCCGTATTTTTGTCGGAATGGAGGTATTAAAAATCAGGGTTTTTGAGATATTTTGCGGGGGTTATAATTTTTAATCCGACCGTTGGATCGTGGTAATTTTTGGATATGTTATACATATATAAGTTGAGTATATGTCCACAAATTTTGAACCGTTAAAAATGAACGTATGATTTATTATGAATTTTACGAGATGACTGGTTCAGAAATTGTTGAATTTTCGGAGTTTATCATTTTGGTGGAAAATTCTAGAATTGGTGGGCCCCACTTGTGGTTGGTGAAGAAATGTGCTGAATTATATTTCAAATGTGGTGGGTGGGAATAGTAGCAGGTAAAGCCATCAGGTTGCAGGTCAAACCTACCAAAATTTTCCTATAAATAGAGGGCTAAGTTAGAATTGAAAATCACACCAGAAACATAAGCTTTCTCTCTTTCTCTCTCTATATTATGAAGCATATTTTGTGAGTTTTTAGATACTTGGTGAGTTGCTATTCATCAGTGCAAGTTTTCTTCAGCATCATATCCGATATCCAGTCAGAAGTACTGCTCTTTTGAGGTAAGGGATAGTAAGGGATATTAAGGGATTTTAAGGGTTGTTATGATTTTCAGTTTCGTAATTTTTCTGATCTTCAAAAATTCTGGAAAAATTTGAAATGATATTTTGATGAGTTTTATTGATTGTGTCCAAAAATGGTGATTTTTGGATGTATAGATTGAGAGTTATGAATTTTATGGGAAAAGACTATTTTAAAAGTAACCGCTTATAATTCCTTGTGGTTAACTCCAAAATTGATGAAATTTTTATTGGGAGTACATGTATATGATAGAAGTATACTCTGTAAATTTCAGAATTTTTAGGCAAAAGTACAATTTTTGATAAATGTCTAAATATTCGGTGGTTTTGGCCATATGAAAAATAGTAAATGACTTTTAAAAATTCTGAGAAAAATATATGTTCACTATGGGACTATATTATGCTAAATCCCAGAAAAGAAATATTTTTGAAACTGATTTGGTATTTTTCATGAAAATGGTCTAGTTATGAGTAAATGAATTAAATATGTTATGTGAAGTAAGAAAATTGGAAAATAGGATTTTATGGCTTGAGAATCCTATATGAGGTATATGCAGATTTTTGATGAGGGTTTTGGTTATTGATGATGAAATCTTAAGAGTTGGCATTTTATGATGATTAAATGCATTATTTAGTAAAGTGTAAACAATTTAAATAAATTGTTTATAAGCTTAAGAAATGTTATTCTTTCAATATCATTATACCGAAATATTGGTATGGATTTTATTGTGGAATTTCTACCTTTTTGTGTCGAGTTACTATTCATGAGTTACTATTCACGAGTTACTATTCACGATAAAAATTGGTTTCTTTTTCTAACCAAATTATAGTTGAGTTATGAATATTACTCTTGAGATTAAAACTATGTTGATCATATTGATTTTATTATCATATATAACATTTTTATAACCCTGATGTTGAAATTCTCTTTCACTTGAGTGTAAAGATGGGTAGATTATTGGTATGATCATGACTATGGGTTCTCTTTGGCCTGTAGTGCAAAGTTGAATTGTGACTGGTATGATCATGACCATTGAATTTATAATTGAATATCTTTAGCTTAAGTGCAAAGGTGAATTGATCAACATGGTTATAATTATTGTTTATATAAATTCTGAAATGATTATATATTTCTTTGAGATATGAATATATTTGGCCTGTAGTGCAAATATGAATTGTTGATGAATATCTTTGGCCTGTAGTGCAAAGATGAATTGTTGATGAATATCTTTGGCCTGTAGTGCAAAGATGAATTGTTGATGAATATCTTTGGCCTGTAGTGCAAAGATGGTCTGTTGATGAATATCTTTGGCCCGTAGTGCAAAGATAAACTGTTGTTGAATATCTTTGGTCGTAGTGCAAAGATGGATTTATTAGTATGATTATGAACAGGAACTGTGATTTGGTATAACCATGATCTTTGATGTTTCAGGTAAAGACATGTGATGAAAATATTCTTCGTCCTGGGTGCGAAGAAAAATTTAGAATCACAATTATGATTATGAGTTATTCATATGATTGTGGAAAGGAATTGTTGAGTGATGTTACATGGATAAAATATTGTTGGTGGATTTTTAACATGGAGAAGATAATAGACTTTATAGTCTATTTGACTCTTCTAATGGATTGCTCGTTCCGCTGCAACTATGGTTGAAATTTTTATCATTTACCATATGTTCTAAATCTCTGATTTATTATTGATGAAGGCTATTGATAATTTAATTATCTTTAGTCATGATATTCTTTACTGAGCTAGTTGTGCTCACCCTTTTGCTTCACAATTCCTTTCAGGTAATAAGAGTGTAGCTGGGTCGAGCGAGGGTAAGGGGAAATAAAACGGTGGTCTCTAGCTGTGGATGTTCTCCCGAAGCAGTATAGAAAAGTTCATTTAGTAGTTATATTTGGTGAATCCAATAGGGTAAGGTGTACCCAACGTTGGAAGGGTGGTTTGCCACTATCATACAAGATGTCTAACGACATACAACCTCGTGTCATCATAAGACAGGGATGTGCTCATCCACTTGCTGAGTATATATACGAGCACTACCTATATAATCTTGGTGTTTGTTTGAAGTATAATTCTCAATTAGAGACAGTGGAGATAATGATAAGTCAAGAGAAGACTCACCATTGGGAAGAATATGATAGTAATCTTCTCGTTTTTCTTTGGGGTCTATTGGGTCAACCAAGGATAATTCTGTGGCCATATGATATCTATCATAACCTAGACGCGTGGCCTCCCATGTACGAAGGTTTCCTTGAGCACTTCCCAAAGATTCTAATTTCTAAAACAGTTTTTGACTATACCTTTATGTAAGGTGTTATTGTGAGGTGATGTCCACGGTTGGAACATGAGTCACATTTGGTATATATTTGTATCCAAACTCACAGCATATGTGTTGTTGTATTTTGCACGACAATTGTTGTAATAAAGTTGTAGTTGTTTTCTGTACCATGTATTTGACGACTCAGAATGGGTTGGATGGAATGGACCTATTTTGGGGTTGTCACATGGTTGGTGAAGAAATGTGCTGAATTATATTTCAAATGTGGTGGGTGGGAATAGTAGCAGGTAAAGCCATCAGGTTGCAGGTCAAACCTACCAAAATTTTCCTATAAATAGAGGGCTAAGTTAGAATTGAAAATCACACCAGAAACATAAGCTTTCTCTCTTTCTCTCTCTATATTATGAAGCATATTTTGTGAGTTTTTAGATACTTGGTGAGTTGCTATTCATTAGTGCAAGTTTCCTTCAGCATCATATCCGATATCCAGTCAGAAGTACTGCTCTTTTGAGGTAAGGGATAGTAAGGGATAGTAAGGGATAGTAAGGGATTTTAAGGGTTGTTATGTTTTTCAGTTTCGTAATTTTTCTGAACTTCAAAAATTCTGGAAAAATTTGAAATGATATTTTGATGAGTTTTATTGATTGTGTCCAAAAATGGTGATTTTTGGATGTATAGATTGAGAGTTATGAATTTTATGAGAAAAGACTATTTTAAAAGTAACAGCTTATAATTCCTTGTGGTTAACTCCAAAATTGATGAAATTTTTTATTGGGAGTACATGTATATGATAGAAGTATACTCTGTAAATTTCAGAATTTTTAGACAAAAGTACAATTTTTGATAAATGTCTAAATATTCGGCTATTTTGGCCATATGAAAAATAGTAAATGACTTTTAAAAATTCTGAGAAAAATATATGTTCACTATGGGCCTATATTATGCTAAATCTCAGAAAAGAAATATTTTTGGAACTGATTTGGTATTTTTCATGAAAATGGTCTAGTTATGAGTAAATGAATTAAATATGTTTTGTGAAGAAAGAAAATTAAAAAATAGGATTTTATGGCTTGAGAATCCTATATGAGGTATATGCAGATTTTTGATGAGGGTTTTGGTTATTGATGATGAAATTGTAAGAGTTGACATTTTATGATGATTAAATGCATTAATTAGTAAAGTGTAAACAATTAAAATAAATTGTTTATAAATTTAAGTAATGTTATTCTTTCAATATCATTATACCGAAATATTGGTATGTATATTATTGTGGAATTTCTACCTTTTTTATGTCGGGGTTACTATTCATGAGTTACTATTCACGAGTTACTATTCATGAGTTACTATTCACGACAAAATTGGTTTCTTTTACTAACCAAATTATAGTTAATTTATGAATATTACTCTTGAGATTAAATCTATATGTTGATTATATTGATTTTATTATCATATATAACATTTTTATAACCCTGATGTTGAATTTCTCTTTCACTGGAGTGTAAAGATGGGTAGATTATTGGTATGATCATGACTAGGGTTCTCTTTGGCCTGTAGTGCAAAGTTGAATTGTGACTGGTATGATCATGACCATTGAATTTATAATTGAATATCTTAAGCTTAAGTGCAAAGGTGAATTGATCAACATGGTTATAATTATTGTTTATATAAATTCTGAAATGATTATATATTTCTTTGAGATATGAATATATTTGGCCTGTAGTGTAAATATGAATTGTTGATGAATATCTTTGGCATGTAGTGCAAAGATGGCCTGTTGATGAATATCTTTGGCCTGTAGTGCAAAGATGAACTGTTGTTGAATATCTTTGACCCGTAGTGCAAAGATGGTTTGCTGATGAATATCTTTGGCCCGTAGTGCAAAGATGGATTTGTTAGTATGATTATAAACAGGAACTGTGATTTGGTATAACCATGATCTTTGATGTTTCAGGTAAAGACAGGTGATGAAAATATTCTTCGTCCTGGGTGCGAAGAAAAATTTATAGTCACAATTATGATTATGAGTTATTCATATGATTGTGGAAAGGAACTGTTGATTGATGTTACAGGGATAAAATATTGTTGGTGGATTTTTAACATGGAGAAAATAATAGACTTTATAGTCTATTTGACTCTTCTAATGAATTGCTCGTTCCGCTGCAACTATGGTTGAAATTTTTATCATTTACCATATGTTCTAAATCTCTGATTTATTGTTGATGAAGGCTATTGATAATTGAATTATCTTTAGTCATGATATTCTTTACTGAGCTAGTTGTGCTCACCCTTTTGCTTCACAATTTCTTTCAGGTAATAAGAGTGTAGCTGGGTCGAGCGAGGGTAACGGGGAAATAGAACGGTGGTCTCTAGCTGTGGATGTTCTCCCGAAGCAGTATAGAAAAGTTCATTTAGTAGTTTTATTTGGTGAATCCAATAGGGTAAGGTGTACCCAACGTTGGAAGGGTGGTTTGCCACTATCATACAAGATGTCTAACGACATACAACCTCGTGTCATCATAAGACAGGGATGTGCTCATCCACTTGCTGAGAATATATACGAGCACTACTTATATAATCTTGGTGTTTGTGTGAAGTATAATTCTCAATTAGAGACAGTGGAGATAATGATAAGTCAAGAGAAGACTCACCATTGGGAAGAATATGATAGTAATCTTCTCGTTTTTCTTTGGGGTCTATTGGGTCAACCAAGGATAATTCTGTGGCCATATGATATCTATCATAACCTAGATGCGTGGCCTCCCATGTACGAAGGTTTCCTTGAGCACTTCCCAAAGATTCTAATTTCTAAAATAATTTTTGACTATACCTTTATGTAAGGTGTCATTGTGAGGTGATGTCCACGGTTGGAACATGAGTCACATTTGGTATATATTTGTATCCAAACTCACAGCATATGTGTTGTTGTATTTTGCACGACAATTGTTGTAATAAAGTTATAGTTGTTTTCTGTACCATGTATTTGGCGACTCAGAATAGGTTGGATGGAATGGATCTATTTTGGGGTCGTTACATTTGGTATCAGAGCTATAAGTAAAGAGCCCCGAGCCTCTCGCTGGTGACTTCCTGTTGATGGGGGATGCACCGAAGCCAGACTCTCCGTAGGGGACGCCGTTCTGCGGTGGCAAACTGATAGGTATCAATGTAAGGTGCTGACATAGGTTGGTGTCCAGAGTTACATTTGGTATCAGAGCTTGGGGATATGATCTCTGGCGGAGATCGGGAAATATAACTAGGAGGGGAGAGATGAGTAAATCATTCGCTAGTGTGTCCTACCTAAGCTTATTTGTTGGTCAGTCATAATATCGGGATATTATGTGATATGTTAATTTGTTAAATTAACCCTTGTTTTGAAGCTGTATTCTAGAATGATATTTGAAATACAGGAGATGAGCAATGGAGAAATTATGATGGCAGGGAAGATGGAATCTAAAATGAAAGGAAGGTATTCTCAATTCTTTGAAATACCAGGTACGTAAATTTCGGGGACGAAATTTCATAAGGAGGGGAGATTGTAAGACCCCGAATTTTATGAAATAAAAGTATTCAATTTTTCTTATAATTACTATTCAGTAAATGGTTAAATTGATAAATGTTAAAGTTAAGGGTGAAATATGAATTTTTTTTCAAAATAAGCAAGTGGTTATAAAAATAATCATTGTTGTCGGGGAATATTCGTTTGGTCGTGGAATATTCTTTCTGTCGGAGAATATTCGTACGACGGCGCAGCTATTTGTGGGCCCCATAATGAATAACTGTCGGGTGAAGGAAAACGACAAATTTGAGTTTTTACAAATAACGGCGTATATGTTACCGTTAACACTGTTAGAATACCCGGTGGTTAAAATACAGTAATACGCGTTATTGCACAGTAGCACACGGTATTGCATAGTATTTTTGAAATTATTGATTCTTACGTAAGAAGGCACTACTCAATAATTGTTACAGTAATTACTGTTCAATATTTTATTTTATTGATTCAATAATTGCTGCGTTGATATTTTATATTATTGTTGTTTCAATAATTGTTGCTGCACAGTATTTTCCTTTATCAGATCAATAATTCATATTATTTGAATAATATTATTAGATAACATTATTGTCAATGTCTAGAAAGTTCTGTCTAAGGAGAGGTTTGGTCATCTAATTGCGCGCCAGTAAGGAGAAATTCTTATTGGAAAGCCCCCTCTTTCCTGGGAACGACCTGGTTGTCATAAATGTGATTCTGTAATATTATTTGTGAATAATTAATTATTGATTCATATGATAAGGAAATATTTATTTTATGTGGATATAAACGAGGGATATATTTTTGTGGTTAAAAAATGAAGGAGTTAATGTTGAGATTTTTATCCGTATTTTTGTCAGAATGGAGGTATTAAAAATCAGGGTTTTTTTGAGATATTTTGCGGGGGTTATAATTTTTAATCCGACCGTTGGATCGTGGTAATTTTTGGATATGTTATACATATATAAGTTGAGTATATGCCACAAATTTTGAACCGTTAAAAATGAATGTATGATTTATTATGAATTTTACGAGATGACTAGTTCAGAAAATTGTTGAATTTTCGGAGTTTATCATTTTGGTGGAAAATTCTAGAATTGGTGGGCCCCACTTGTGGTTGGTGAAGAAATGTGCTGAATTATATTTCAAATGTGGTGGGTGGGAATAGTAGCAGGTAAAGCCATCAGGTTACAGGTCAAACCTACCAAAATTTTCCTATAAATAGAGGGCTAAGTTAGAATTGAAAATCACACCAGAAACATAAGCTTTCTCTCTTTCTCTCTCTATATTATGAAGCATATTTTGTGAGTTTTTAGATACTTGGTGAGTTGCTATTCATTAGTGTAAGTTTCCTTCAGCATCATATCCGATATCCAGTCAGAAGTACTGCTCTTTTGAGGTAAGGGATAGTAAGGGATAGTAAGGGATAGTAAGGGATTTTAAGGGTTGTTATGTTTTTCAGTTTCGTAATTTTTCTGAACTTCAAAAATTCTGGAAAAATTTGAAATGATATTTTGATGAGTTTTATTGATTGTGTCCAAAAATGGTGATTTTTGGATGTATAGATTGAGAGTTATGAATTTTATGAGAAAAGACTATTTTAAAAGTAACAGCTTATAATTCCTTATGGTTAACTCCAAAATTGATGAAATTTTTATTGGGAGTACATGTATATGATAGAAGTATACTCTGTAAATTTCAGAATTTTAGACAAAAGTATAATTTTTGATAAAATGTCTAAATATTCGGCTATTTTTGGCCATATGAAAATAGTAAATGACTTTTAAAAATTCTGAGAAAAATATATGTTCACTATGGGCTATATTATGCTAAATCTCAGAAAAGAAATATTTTTGGAACTGATTTGGTATTTTTCATGAAAATGGTCTAGTTATGAGTAAATGAATTAAATATGTTTTGTGAAGAAAGAAAATTAAAAATAGGATTTTATGGCTTGAGAATCCTATATGAGGTATATGCAGATTTTTGATGAGGGTTTTGGTTATTGATGATGAAATTGTAAGAGTTGACATTTTATGATGATTAAATGCATTAATTAGTAAAGTGTAAACAATTAAAATAAATTGTTTATAAATTTAAGTAATGTTATTCTTTCAATATCATTATACCGAAATATTGGTATGTATATTATTGTGGATTTTCTACCTTTTTTATGTCGGGGGTTACTATTCATGAGTTACTATTCACGAGTTACTATTCTGAGTTACTATTCACGACAAATATGGTTTCTTTTACTAACAAATTATAGTTAAATTATGAATATTATCTTGAGATTAAATCTATATGTTGATTATATTGATTTTATTATCATATATAACATTTTTATAACCCTGATGTTGAATTTCTCTTTCACGGAGTGTAAAGATGGGTAGATTATTGGTATGATCATGACTAGGGTTCTCTTTGGCCTGTAGTGCAAAGTTGAATTGTGACTGGTATGATCATGACCATTGAATTTATAATTGAATATCTTAAGCTTAAGTGCAAAGGTGAATTGATCAACATGGTTATAATTATTGTTATATAAATCTGAAATGATTATATATTTCTTTGAGATATGAATATATTTGGCCTGTAGTGCAAATATGAATTGTTGATGAATATCTTTGGCATGTAGTGCAAAGATGGCTGTTGATGAATATCTTTGGCCTGTAGTGCAAAGATGAATGTTGTTATATCTTTGGCCCGTAGTGCAAAGATGGTTTGTTGATGAATATCTTTGGCCGTAGTGCAAAGATGGATTTGTTAGTATGATTATAAACAGGAATTTGTGATTTGTATAACCATGATCTTTGTTGTTTCAGGTAAAGAAGGTGATGAAAAAATTCTTCGTCCTGGGTGCG